>CANYBF011177859.1:0-16790 GCA_948192965.1 Dalechampia spathulata | reverse complement strand
GGCGACTCCATGTCTTTTCCTCGACGCGATCTGTCTAGTTCCTGTAGTACCTCGGGGATCTTTTCGAGAGTAGATACCACGGCATTTCACGCCGAATTGCGTACAGCGCTCCCAGCGTCCGGGATGTGCTACTCTCACAGTTGCCTCTCACCTCCATTCCCAGTCTCATATGTACTCTCTTGGGGATTAAAGTTACCCCCTCCTTCCTCACTTACAATAATGGCTCTATCGGTCATTCTACCTAATAATTTGTAATACATAAACATAACATATAACAGTCAACAGCAGTAAGGACTGGCAAACTCCCCATGTGTAGCTTACTAATCGTAGGCAGTAGTACTAACTGATAGACATAAAACTCGTCGAGCTAAACTATAGCTCTGATACCACTTAAACATGTCACACCCAGCCCATACCTGGAGTAACATGCTCCCGTAGCATGAATACTGATCTCCCTAATAGGAAATCGATACTCACACTACAAGGGATACCTTGTATAATAAATTATACAAAGTTGTATGGGGATACGTCCCTGAATGTGGTGACGATAACGAACCGTTATACCCAGGACATCCATTCACACACACACACAATGCCAAATAATAAGATAAAGAACTGTATGTAATTATATTATATAAACTATTCATGACATACATTAATACCTAGTTTGTACAACAGTATCACCAAAACACGGGACAACTACTGCCTTTACGACTACATAGCTACAAAGCAAAAGAAGTCAGAGTATGCTTGAAGGTTCAGTACCACTTTGAGATCCGTCTGTCTTTGCTGACGACCTCTACTTCTTCTCTGACCACTCACTCGAAGGCTCTGAACCTACGTTCATCAAATGACAAATGCTGAGATAAACTCAGTGGTGCTAGTGAACACATATAAGCAAGCACATAATGCAGTAAGGCCAGTTCATCCATCACACATTAACGTATCAACTATAAGTAGCATAACATCATCATCAGATTATCATATCAGAGCATACATTTATCAAGCATACAATAAGAATGCAACTATGCATGCATTCTTCCTCATTCTCATTTTCCATTCACTCTTGTTTTCCTGTAATTGTGCACATTCCTTTCGCACATACTGGGTCTCTGTAGGTACCGATACTTATCTTCCGAAGGAGGGTATATAATTGTGTAGTGCTTTGCACCCATTTCCTACTGTAGGTCTCGAGACTCATCTCCCTTAAGGAAGGCATTACTCTATATGATCCCATTAAGGAATCCATCATCATAATTGACCTAGTATGCCCAGAGATTAAGGCTCTGCTCTCATCTTCCATTTTCTTTTTCCTTTTTCCTTTCCCTTCTTCATCACCATGCATGTTTATGACAACATTCAGACACATAGACCTTATAACACATATTAAATCCATCAAGGAAAGCCATGAAAACATCAAAGCAATAACATATCAATAAGGATCATCCTATTGAGACCTTACTTAAGTCTCAAGGCATAGAAATAAGCCATAACCATGGCAATAAGCATCAACCTAGCACAAACCTGAAGTCAAGCTACTTTTAGTGTAGGCTTGTAATCCCGTCTCAATCGATCACCATGCTAAACTCGTAGTCCTCACACCTCTAAGGCCTCTAAAGACTCCTCCCCTGTGGATTGTAAGGGTTTAAGAAGGTTTAGAAGGGTTAAGAATGATAAGGAAGGAAGAAACTTTTAATACTTATCCTTTGACTCGTCAAACTTAAGTTGTATACGGCCATACCAAATTTCGTACGCCCGTACCAAACTAAAACTCATGATACCCTATTTTTCCTGCGAGCAGTGGTACACCCATACCCCATTCGGTACGCTCGTACCACCCCAATCCACCTGATACACCCAATTTCCTGCGAACACGTGTATGGCTGGACAACCCTTTGGTACACCCATGCGGTCTCCAGGAGCCTAAAACCCCTTATCTCCCTTATTTGGTATGCCCGTACGGTTATCCATACGTCCATACTGCCATAATAAAAACCCATCTATGTCCTAAACGGAGCCTATTCCTCAAAGTACCTACATCAAATCCAATGCTATACCTAAAAGCACTTCCAAAACAACCCTACACGCACATAATGGTTGTCCTTCATCCTACTGAGAAGTCACGCTTCCCAATAAGGTAACAACATCATAAACATACATTCATACATACATCACAAGTCAAATCATCAAAAACACAGGCACAATACAATACCAATCCTACCATTCATCGAGCACATTCACACACATTAATGCAAGACTCCTAGGGTCTTTAATGTGGGTGTGACAGCTTAGAAGATAGGAAGCTAGCCTAATTTAATAAGATGATTATAGAAGATTAACATTATCATAACAACCTTATCACTAGTTACATTATTATTTTTTCATGTACACCTATCATCCAAAAACATTTTGATGTGAATAATATTAGAATTCAAGAATTTTCATAATACAAATTGAAGTTGGAGGACTTTGATGGGAAAGAGATATAAATTGGAGGACTTTAAATGTAAATTACCCATATTTATTAATATATATCACATTCATATATATATATTTATATGTATTTATTAATATATATCATGTGATAATATTGATAAATAATATGATACTTTTTTGATAAATAAATGGATTTATTTTCTATGTCATAGTATACACTTATAAAGTGCATCACCATAAGATATATATCAATAAATACATATATACTATCTGATTTATATTGATAAATATATATATGATATATGATATATGATATATGATATATGATATACATGATATATATACATATTTATCAAAATATATGATATGCTATATATTTGATTTCATATAATGATAAAGAAAATAACAACTATGTAGAAAACTAACATGATCAAGAAAAGGAAGAAGACAAAGATAAGGAGGAAGAGGAGCAAAACAAGAAACATATGACATGGTGATAGTAGTTTGGAGTGGCAACAATCAATTTGATTTAAAATCAAACTAAATTAAAAATCAAAATTCTTGAAAAATCTTAAATTAAAATCAAAATGAAATATCTAAAAATTAAATTGAACTAAATAATTTCAATCATATTTGATTTGATTTTTATTGGAGATAGCTAATTGTTAAAAAATATAACTTTTTAAACAAAATTCTAAATCTTTAGTTTTGGTTAGTGGTTGGAACAATTCTTTGTTCTTTTAAGAAATATATATTTAAAAGGAAAAAATGGACAATTATGAGAGTAAAACCCCTAGACCTCCATGGACATAAATAAGACATTTACTAACGCATGGAAGTATTACACATGATTTTAAAGCGTGCGAGCATGCATATGTGTGTATATAACATCTCCAGTCTACATCAATTTTAACCTAGAAAATTGAAACAAATTGAAACTATCAATTTTTTATGAAATTTAAATCAAATTCTATAAAAATCGATCAGAATATTTTCGATTTAATTTCAATTGGTTTATCAGTTGGAACCAAATTCTGCATACCATCCAAGTACAGTGAAGAGGAGGAAAATAAAAGCAGTATTAAATGATGATCGTGTTGTTTAAAATTTTTCTATTAGTATAATTAATAAAAATTTATATCAAAATAAATAATAAACGAAAAATGGTGAAAACTTTTAAATTGAAATTAGAAAGGTCACATTTCACGTTTATTGTAATAAGATCCTTGTAGCAGGCCCTAACCTTTCCTTTGTTTCCTTCTGCTCTATCCGCACTCGGAAGAAGGAAATAAGAAGCCGAGCAGCATCCATAACACCAACAATGGCTACGTATGATTTGACCCCCAGAATTGCACCAAATCTTGACAGGCACTTATTGTTCCCTCTATTAGAATTTCTCCAAGAACGCCAACTGTACCCAGAAGACCAAATCTTCAAAGCGAAAATTGAACTTCTAAACAAAACCAACATGGTTGATTACGCCATGGACATCCACAAGAGTCTTTATCACGCCGAAGACGTCCCTCAAGGTGATTTAAAAAGAACCCACATGCGGTTTTTACTTTTCTTTTTTCTTTTTAAAAAAAACAACATTATGTGTTTATATTAATGAGTTTTATTTGATTTATTGTATTTATTTTAGATATGATTGAGAGGAGAGCTGAAGTTGTGGCTAGATTGAAAGCTTTGGAAGAGGCAGCTGCTCCTCTTGTTGCTTTCTTGCAGAATGCTAATTCTGTTCAAGAATTGAGAGCTGACAGACAGTATAATATTCAGATGCTCAATGAACGTTATCAGGTTTTCCTTCGCTTTGTGCAGTTTTGATTTTTATTGGTAGTTATCAAATTAAGATGTAAATGAATTTTTTTTACCAAAACTGAGGATCAAAGAAGACCTTGAAAGCTTGAAGTATTACTCTATTAGTAAACTAATTTCGTTTACTATTCTTTGCAAGTCTTGTGCTTAATTTTTATTACAAAAACTAACAAGGTACTTTCTTTAGTAGTTACCGGTTATGAGATATATTTTCTTTTGTTTACTCTGTTGAAATTTGGAATTATTATGATGGTCCTGTCATTCATAAACAGATTGGTCCGGAACAGATCGAGGCGCTATATCAGTATGCGAAATTTCAGTTTGAGTGTGGAAACTACTCAGGTGCAGCTGACTATTTGTACCAGTACCGGGCCTTATGCACCAACAATGAAAGGAGTTTGAGTGCATTGTGGGGAAAGTTGGCGGCTGAAATACTGATGCAGAGCTGGGATATTGCTCTTGAAGAACTTAATAGGTTAAAAGAAATAATTGATTCTAAGGTTGTTTTTCTATAACATCTTTCTATTTTCCATTATTTCTCATGTTAATTTATATTTCTTTGGACTTGTTTTTTTGACTACATGAGCTCTTTGTTGCAGAGTTTCTCATCACCATTGAATCAGGTGCAAAGTCGAATATGGTTGATGCATTGGAGTCTTTTCATCTTTTTCAACCATGATAATGGAAGAACTCAGATTATTGACTTGTTTAATCAGGAGAAGTAGGGTCTATCTTTTCTTTGCTTTTATTACAAGTCTTTGTATTGAGTTGCTAATAACTTAATTTTATTTGTCGTGAGCTTCTCTGCAAAGGAATTGGATTCAAGTTTGTTCAGCCTTTACTACCTTGTTTCTGTACTCTTTGTTTGTATGTAGAGTTCTCCGTTGGTGTATAATAATTGTTTTGCAACTACATGGTACTGCTGTGATAGGTTGCTTGACTAACTGACAAACTAATCTAGAAATGCCATCCTGATACTACTTAAGATCATGTTTGATAATAGTATTTTAATAATGTTCTAAACATAACAGTGTTTTTAGAGGTAGAGGGAGTTTTCCATAAAAGCTACTCATTCTAGCTTTTAGAGGTTAGTGCTTTATATTTATTTTTTACATTTTAGATTAAATAACTAACTCATACATTATTATTATGGAACATGTTGGCTTCAAATTGCTACATACATAAATAGTTAACCATTAACAACTAATAAATAACAGCTAATCACTAATAAATCAACTAGCAACTATCAAAACAGTCAATTACTAATAGAATCACTAGCTTTACCAAATAGAGCCGAATTAAGTTCTAGACTGTTAGAACCCTGATATAAGGTCCTTTTTAGGGTCTTGTGCTGCCCAAAATTTCATAGCATGATTTATATTCTTTGTGCTAGTTGAATGTGCCCCTTGTAGGAAGGGACAATTGCAGTTATAGTATGTGGAGCTACTCTGTCAAGTCATACTTCACTGTTGATGTGATAAGTTCAATTTTTCATTGTTAAATACCTTATGAGCCTGCTGTTTAATATAGCATCATGATCTTCCAGTTTGAATAGATGTTTTTGTGTCCAGCTCTTTAACACTCTTTGGCGTTGCATTTATGGGCCAAGTAATTAGTGGAGAGAATTTGTAAGCCATGCGTAGAAATATGGCAAAGATACTATGCCCTTTTATCACATCATTCAATACTTGCGCTACATTTTTTGGTCAATCAAGTTCTGCTTATTGTTTTAGCTTTTCTTTTTTTTATAATTCTCGAGGTAATGGGAATGTTTTTTCTACCTGTTTAGGTATCTCAATGCCATTCAAACCAATGCTCCTCATCTTTTGAGGTACCTAGCAGCTGCTTTTATTGTCAATAAAAGAAGAAGACCTCAGTTCAAGGAGTTCATAAAAGTATTACAGCAAGAACCACACTCATATAATGATCCCATCACAGAATTCTTAGCTTGTATTTATGTCAATTATGACTTTGATGCTGCTCAAAAAAAGATGGGAGAAAGTGAAGAAGTAAGTTTTCTAGACCTTGCTGCAATTTCCTTGCTAATACTTTAACATTGACGTTTAAGCTTATTATCCTTGTTGAGGGTTTGCTAGGTATTTTAGGTGGCTCTTTGTGTGAAATTCTTTTGTTTTTTTAGTTGCCCTTTTTATGGATTTTTTTCTTGTTCTTTTAGGTCCTTCGTGGAAAATTTTTGGGTTCTTATTATTTTCTATTTGTTCTCGGCCCCTATTTGTTTAGTGGGTTTGAGATTTGTGAAGAAGGGAGAGTAAGAGTTGGTGGTTTGCATCATTGTTATATAGAACCCAACCCCACAACTCAAAAAATGGGTCTCTCCCAACACATAAACATAAAAATTTAGTGATAATCTCTAGCAAACAAATGTTCTCATATACTTTAGAGGATTAATTAGGAAAATATCAAATTTTATTATCTTTTTTAGTTAAATATCAGTTTGATTTTTAATTAAATTTGTGTCATATTTATGGTTTGAATTACTATTTTACCCTTTTTTGTTAATTGTAGTTTAATGTCTTTATCAAACCTAATTTTTTTTTATCAAACCCTAATCTCTTTTTCTAACCCTAGCCACCATGAATATTGTAAATCTTCTACCATTGCTGTCACCGCCTCTATGGCCATCGCTGCCACCATTGCTACCTTAGTGTCGATCATGATTTCTTTTTCTTCTTCTCTGTTGTGCCTATTTTCTTTTTATTATTTTTCATCTTTTTTCTGTTTATTTTTAATAAATAAAAACATAAAAAATGGATACTCTTCTTCTTCTATTTATATTTTTCATTATTCATTATTGTAAATGAAACACATTAGATTTATTATTTTTTATTCTTTTTTGTGTTGCTATTGTTGTTTGTCATTATCACTGTTTTTAATTTAAAATATTCTTTGCTGTTTGCAATTTATTTGTTCTTCATTGATATACAGTTATGGAAAATAAATGTATTTACATTTGTACGACATATGGTATATATGATAGATAAATATATTTACTATTATGTTAATTTTGTTTACTAATATATATATATATATATATATATATATTTATGGTAGAGAAAATGTATATACTATATAAAATCTATATTGTATATAGTAGATAATTTATCTTCTAATATATATTATATGATATATATTAGTAGATAAATTATCTACCACATGTACTATATAATAGATAAATTACCTACCACATATACTATATAGTATATAAAGCTATATATACATATTTTCTTGAATTGTATAGTATTAAAATCTGAAAACATTGAATGATATATTTTACAATAAAAAATTACATTATTTGTTTAATTATTAATATTTTTTTTGAAATTTGTTTTCTATTTATCATTTTTACTATCTTTTTTATTTTCTTGAGTTTTTATATTTTTCATGAAGATTTAATAAAATTCGGTGAGCGGTGATGATTGGTGGCTGACAACTAATGATGGTCCTAGTAGTGATGACCAGTGGTGGTTGTAATAGTGGTTAAGATTTGAAATTTGAGTTTAATGAATTATATTGAAGGTAATATTGGTATTTTAAATTTTTATTTGACTAAATTTAACGTTCATTTAATGAATTTAAATCTTATGATATTTTTTTAAATTTAAAAACTACAATATGAGATTTCCCTAATTAACCCTACTTTATCCTAACTTTGCTTTGAAAATTTAGAATCCATAAGCCCAATTATCATGAGAATGCTATGTAGTTGAGCTAACGCAATTTATGTTGTTGCTTTGATAAGAATCAATTACATTGTTATGAGGTTACTTCCTTTAATGAAATTCAGTGACCCATATATAATTCATGTATTTCATATGTCATATATCTTCATTAATATGATCCCGAGCTCCTAGGTACCAACTGAAAGTTGGGAGAGAGAGTACCATTTTTTGTGAATTATGTGAGTGTGGTATGGGGCTGTTGTCTTTGGAAGGAATAATTATCAAAGTTTCACCAAAAGGTGAAAGGCGCAAGCCTTTGAGGCAGGCAACTCACTTGAGTGCATGCCGAGGCACTAAGTCCATGTTTTTTTTTTTCTTTTTTGATCTTAATGTATTTCTGTTGTGCCTTGCGTCTGTCAGGCATATCCAATGTCTGGATCGGGTGATCCAGTTGTTGTTTTTGTCTGTCATACCTACAGTTGCATTAACCATACATTCTGTTATAGGTGATTCTGAATGATCCATTCCTTGGAAAACGGGGTGAAGATGGCAACTTTTCTGCTGTACCGCTGAGAGACGAGTTCCTGGAAAATGCTCGCTTATTCATCTTTGAAACCTATTGCCGTATACATCAACGCATTGACATGGGGTAAATACAGACTTGAAATCTTTAATAAAATTTCACTTTTACGATATAATTTCAATGTCTGCCTTTTCATGTTCATTTCGGTAGCTATTTGTATTCATGTGATTTTCCCAGGAAACATTCCAAAAAATCTTTAGATTTCTACAAGATCCAGGATCATGAAATGCTTGTGTGAATAAATATATAGTCTTAGTAAAACATGTGTTTAATGGAGCCATTTTCACTTTTAACAGAATATTTGACAGCTGCTCTTTTCCTCTTTCAAACGTCTTTGAGAGTTGCGACACTGAATGCAAAAGTATTTATAGTTAGATGTTCGATGGATCTGAGTTGAGCCATTCTGAAATTTGCAGTAAAATTTTGCCAATGAATGAATCTATGTATGTTTTCGCCTGGAATTTTAATTGTTTGTTTACATACAGTAGTGGTGCAACCATAATCCCTGCAATTTCAGATGATGTATTAGCAAGTTACTGCTATGATTCCGCTAGTCAACATGGTCCTTTATTTCCTGTTGCATTTCCTTATCTTAACAAATATTGCTAAACCGTCTTTCTCCAAGCATCCAACTTTGCATGAAGTACCTGCAATCATATTTCCGTGATTGGTTAGTATTCGGATCATACCCACTTACGAGCCAAACTAGAGCCTTGATACGTATTTCTTGTTTCCGAATCAGAATCTCATGAAATTTTAATGCCACTCTCTATCGTACTGAATAGTTGGAATTTGCTACGGATGGCAGGGTCCTTGCAGAGAAATTGAACCTGAATTACGAGGAAGCTGAGAGATGGATCGTGAATCTTATAAAAACCTCGAAGCTTGATGCTAAGATTGATTCAGAATCAGGAACCATTATCATGGAGCCTAATCAACCCAACGTGTAAGATCATGTTGTGTTATCTGTTTACTAATCTTTATCTTTTTATCTCTTTAAAAAATAACATTTTTTAATTTTTGCTCTCTCCAGGTATGAGCAACTGATAGACCACACGAAGGCAATATCCGGGCGTACATACAAGTTAGTTACTCAGCTTCTAGAGCATTCACAGACCGAAGCTGCTCGATAAATTTCGCCGTGCATTTCTCAGGCTCCATTGTTAAGCTTCGCTATAACAATTTTGTTTATTCTGTGAAGCGGTTAGGCGATCAGATTCAAGGCACAGTAAATTGTATCGGTTGATGATCTTGTTGCAGAAGTTAACTAAATACTGTTGTAGATATTGGAAAATTATTAAATACTTCGAAAATAATTTATCGTTTAATTTGGAAGCATCTTGACCGAATATCAGATGCCTGAAGAGTTGATATGGCGGGCAATTTCTGTAAAAGAAAAAAAACATTACGGTTCGGGGTAAAACGAAAAAATATTCTTGATGAGAGTTGGCGGCCAGAATGACCAGCGGACTTGCTGCTTATAATGGATGCTGGCGTGGATGTTGTTAATAATGGCAGTCAACCTCCGTTGGATTTGTGCTCCTAATCTTATTCTTTGTTGAGCTGAGTGAACTAAAATAATAATAATAATAATAAATATTCATACAAATAATAATTATTATAAATAATAAGTAACAAATAATAATACTAACTATTGTAAATAAAAATAATATATATTATTATTATATAGTTAAAGATAATGTTTATATTTTTTTGAGTTAGTTTTAATTTCAATAAAGAGAATATATATTATAATAATTATGCTTTTTTTAATGATGTTTGCAAGGTTTTTAGTGACCTTTTATTGCAAGTTTACTGATTTTTTTCTAATTTTATTTCATTTAAATTTTATAAAAATTTATTGTTGTTTGAAATATATGCTTATTTTATGATTTTAAAAAATAATCCAAATTTTACTATCTCTAATAATACATTCTAAGTTTGATCCCTACATGGAGTTTATTTATAATGTTTATTGGGTTGTCTAACTTTAATGAAAATATTTATTTCCTTAAAAAATTAAGTTAAACCTAATTGAACCTTTTTTGGGATTTATGAAAATAAGCAAAACTAAATCGAGAATTCTCATGAGATTTTGCCTTAAAATAGACTCGGGCTAAGGAATTAGAAGTTCTTGAAGGAAAACAAGAAGATTGTATTTTAGTGACATGTTGCGGCTTAAAAAGGAGAGCAATTGCATTGTATACGTATCATACAATTTAGCACACAACAAAAAAATAAAAAAAATAAAAAAACCTGAAACTTTTGAAAATAAATGAACATGAAAATGAAAATGAAAAATAATATTATCTCATTTCAACTAAATAATATATTTGGATTTATTAAAAATTATATTTGAATTTATTTACACAAAATAAATTAATTTTATAATATAAAGTTAATTAAGGTAATTAATTTATTTTAATTTATTTTTAATTAATTAAATGGATTAAACAATATGTTTAGGAGAAAAATATAGAAACAAGAATTAAAGAATTTCTAATCATAAAAAGGAGAGACATGTTGGTTGAATATTTCTCAAGGAAGCATTGAAAATGAAAATGGAGAAGATTAACTTCCTTATAGGGAAGAAGAAATTTAGGTTCCACCTAAAGAATATCTGTAGATATTAGGCTTGACGGTTAACTATAAGGGAATACATTTTTCCTCACCATTCCAACATATGCTTAGGAACACAAATGTTGTTCAAAAGATAAGAGAAATCAAATTGCCTCTAATCAAATCATTCATAATAAGAAAGAAATTAAGAGAAAAAATTATTGTAAGTATCATCACTCTTAGACTCATGCTACTAAATTTTATTGAAATTTTGCAAATGTTATATATGACAAAATTAATAAGATAAGGCTAAAATTCCAAGAAAGATAAAAGACCAAAATGGAAAGGAAAAATATTGATAGGAAGAAAAGGTTGCATTCAAGCTAGGAACACAAATGGTTATCAAAGGTGACCAATAGATCAATTGAAGAGAGGACATAACATTTGGAATACTAGCAAAAAATACTCAAGCTAGAATTGATGAAAAATAAGGAATCCAGTAATGTGTACAAGGAGTATAAACATATAAATCATAAGAGGATAGAGCCTAGATTTTAGCATAATCAACTTGTTGACCTTGAATTTTCACTCAAAATTTCTTTAATTCAACTTGATACTGATCCATGTTCTTGAATCTGAGTTACACATAAGGGTTTTGGCACTCTATGAGTATTCTTAGCATAGAAGCATGTTACGTTTGGCCTGTGGAAGTCAGATCATGTTACATGAATTTCTAATGTGCGAAGAACATCATAGACAATTATGCAATATGAGAGGCCTATTTCCCTTGCTCAAGTAAAGTGAGCTATATGCTCCATTGCTATTTTGGTATATGAGGAGTCATTTTAGCATGGGGTATACATCTCAATGTAAGCACAATGATGGGTGCAAATCATGTGTATATGTGATATACATAGTACGTTCTGATACATGTAGCACATATACTAAGTTTTGTGTGATGTGTGGTATATGTACTATTACATATGACATATATAACCTTTTAAAAACTAGAAATCCCATATTACCAATCCATTTATAGTATTTCTACATCTTCCACTATAAATATCTCTTAGGTATTTATAGAAAAAGTGATATGAATTTAGTAAATTTAGACCAAACTCTGTTAAATCAATTACTCAATTAATTAATCATATAGGCTTGCGATGGACAACACTAGGGGCTTACTTAGAGTGAAAAGCAATCTTCTTGAAAGGCTCCTTTGAGGAATGATATAGACCCTTGAAAAGTCATAAAATAGAGTTGCCATTAGATCATTTTGAAATTTGATTCAATTGACCAATAATATAAGTGCTAGTTAAATCCTTTAGAGATGGGTTCGAGTGGTGAAAATCTATTCATTTTAGAGTTTTAATTTGTAATTTTATGATATTAAGTGGTTAATTGACTTAGGCAGGTATATAATATTCATAGGCATGAATAAATCACACAACATAGCATGACAACAAATATAGCATGGTAGCATAATAAAAGCATGGCAATAAAAATAATAAGCAAAAGGCTAGTAGAAAAGGGAATTGAAAAATATGAGATACATGTAGAATAAGGCTAAATATACATACAAGGGGAAAAAATAAAATAGACGGCTATTCCATTACATGAGAGTTTCAACAATATAAAAATAAATAATATGCAACGTCTCCTCTACTCTACTTAGGGAAAAAGAGATAAGGGTTTCAGATAAAATGAGCCAAAATGCATGAATGAAAATATACACACGAGTTATAGTTTTAGCCAAAAATGAAGATGTGGGATGTAATTGACCAATTCAAGCTATAGGCAAGCATGAATCAAGGATCAAAATCCATTAAATGTGATGAAGTCATTTATGGAAAAGTTCTTTTCTTTCTATCCAATTCTAATTTTCTTTGGATTTATGAACAAGTTTGTGATTTATGAACAAGTCATTTAAAATTAGAAAGGGTGAACCATTGTTGGTTTGAGGTGATCAACTATCAAATCAATGCTTGTGCCACTATATATATGCCTTATATCTTTAAAATTAGCATTTAAGATCCACTACTTAGATTCAACACTTCTTGGTTAATAGCTGGACCAATATTCAATGGTTTGACTAAGTTGATCATTTATAGTATCAACTTCCTATCTTTGGAAAAACATGGAAAGAAAATTTATCAGTGACATTAGAATTGAAACGGTATTGAGAAAATACCTAAATTTTTAAGTATTAATTTGCTAACTTTTATTTAATTTTCTGGATTTTTTTGATGTTGCGGGTTAGGAAAATTAAACTATACAAGGGAAAATAGCTTGAAAATTTTTAAAATTTTTATGAAAGGCTTTTTTCATTGAGAGGAATGCACCCATAGGTCAGTACACATTAACAGGTGCCCTATATGATTGACACATGTTAGCATGATTCATGAATGTGCATAGCATATCCATTTATGTGCAATGCATATGGCTTGATTTTTATAAAGTTGGAAGTCTTCCATTTGAAAATCATTTGTCTCCATCGTATTTCTATTTTCTCTCAACCAAAACATTATAACTCTTAATTTTCTTTAAGAATGGTAAACATAAGGATGCAACCAACTTCCTAGGACCCACCTTCCATCCTAAGCTATGCTATAATCAAATAAATGACTAGAAATGCCTAATATAAGGCTATTTATGATGATAGAATCATAAAATCATTCACTATAGACTCCCATGAGTCTCGATCTCCACTCAAAAAGGTATGTTTTTAATGTTTTGGCTTTATTTTTTAGTTTTTGGTCAAAGGTTGGATTTTTGAATTTTAGGTTAGTTTAGGCTTGAATTAGGATGGAAAATTATATTTAGCTACGGCTAGGCTTAGGATAGAGGAGATTTACCATGATGGTTCATGAAAAATTATTAAACTCAAAATGAGTCTATACTATATGCTACATATATAAAACTATATTACGCACATAAAATTATATGTAGTGCACATAATACTATATATTATGCATATAATGAGTATTTTGATAAAGAATTGAAGAAATTTTGAGAAATTTGAGAAGAAAAGCTTTAGTTAAAAAGCTTAAGGGGCTTTATAGCATAGTTTTGTGTATTATGGCTAGATTTAGGAGCTTTGACTATTGTAATTATAGTTTGAATTCTATAACTTTAGTTTGAGAATTGACTTCAATTTTGAAATTTATAAAGAGAGAAGACTATCATCAAAGTTGGTAGCATCAAAGGAGTCTTCAAGTGGTACTCTCGCTACCATGAGAGGTTCAGGAGAGAGTTGATGGGAGTTGCTTCAAACGTTACATCTCTTGCTTCAATAGCATGGATAAGAGGTGTAATAAATTTGTACTCATTACTATAATTAAGAGATGGATGGACTCTACTCATACTTTTCACCTACTAATTTGGGAGATTACCATCACATCAAGGATCTTTATTGGGTCATTGAGTTGGAGTATGTTGGATTGTCGATCCAGTTTGATGTTAGGCTGACATCATCACTATGGTCATATGATACCATCTACTATCTGTTAGGTATCTTACCATATGTGATAGGAATAAATACCATCTCATATGACTATATTTATGAGGGAGTCATGGAGGAGGAGGAGCTTAATTGGACTATCTCTGTTAAATAGTACACCTGTAACTTCTTATTGTATATACTAGGGTGCATGATATTCAATGACACCAAGAATAATGTCTATCTATCTATGTTATGTGCCTTGCATGACCTAATTATTTTAGATAAACTTGATTAGGGTAGCGCTGGTTTAGCCCACTTGATGCAAGGGCTGGATCTCTATAGTAGGCAATACAAAGATAGGTTCATCAGCTATTAGAAAGTCTTTGAGGTAAGTACAATTTTATTGATTCTGATAACATAGTTATAACTATTGTTGAGTCTTATTATTTACTGTATTGATCTTATAGATCATGATATATGAGTTTGGGTTATTGCTAGAGTCTAAGGTCTTGAGTGGGCTTCTACTTAGCTTTCCATGCATGCAGGAATGGTACGTGTCACATAAGAGGCTTGACCGTAATATGGATGAGTTGAGGGAGCACCTTAGTGTATGTCACACCCAGCCCATGCCTGGGGAACATGCTCCCGTAGCATGAATATCGATTTCTAAAAGGAAATCATCACCCACACTATAAAGGATACATTGTATATGAGACCTATTGTAATGTTGTATGGGGACATGCCATTGTATTTAGTGGTGATAAGGAAAATTTCAGTATGGCATCTGCAATAATAGTAATAATAACCTAGATACTCATTAACTCATTCATACAAATCAGTTTGGCAAACAATTCTGTTTATATTCGTGATTAAAGGCATATATATGAGTTCGTTACAATTAAGGTCATACATCCTGTACAAGTATCACCACCAAAATATAGGACAACTACTGCCTCTATGATCAACACAAACTACATGAATAAAATAAATCGGAGTATGTCCTAAAGGTCCAATACCACTTCGAGAATAGCCTTTCTCTGCTGATGACCACTATCACTTCTCTGACCAATCTTCTAAAGACTTAGTACCTACATTCATCAAATGATAAACGATGAGTATAAAACTCAATGGTGCTAGTGAAACATATATTCACATTTATAGTCAAGTCAATAACCTAGAACATCATCATATCATATTTAATGCATTCAACAGTCATTCCTAAATTAGTAACACAATCATAGTCCATCACCATCCGATATAAGCATAAAGGAATACATCAATGAACACATTGCTATGAACAATATGAGAAATGAGAATGCCTTCCTGCTATGCACTCTGCTTCATACACTCTTTTCTTTTCTTTCCCTCTTCTTTTCCTATCTATATGTGCACATATCCTTTCCATACTGGGTCCTTGTATGTACCGGTACTTATCTCTTGAAGGAGGGCATTTAACTCTGTGGTTTTATGAACATATTATTTTTAAACTGTATGTCTCGAGAATCATCTCCCATAAGGAGGGTAAATAACTGTGTGATTCCTCAAAGGAATCAATTATCTGTATGACCCAGTATGTTTAGAGCCTATAGCTCTATAAGCCTCTCTCTCTTTCTCTTTCTTTTTCTCTTTCCTTTCCCCTTATTCTTCTTTCTGCATGCTATGGTTATGCATGTATGATTCATTCGTGTCAGGCGAATACCTCATATGCATGTATCACTAAGCTCATCATAAGGAAACATAAGCTATATACAATCATGGATACAAAACACATAATTCCTTGGGACCTTACTTAGGTCCGAAGACAAGAAAATATACAAATAGCTCAACTAGCACAGACCTGTAGGTAAACTACTTCTAACAGATGTCCGTAGTCTTATCTCCAAAAGTCATAATCTTCAACTTCTAGCTCTAACACCTTCTAAGCATTTAGGAACTCTTCCTATAATATTTCTAAGGGTTTTAAAAAGTTAAGACTGAAAGAAAAGTAAAGAAAATCTTTATACTTATCAGTTGAGAAGTCAAATATAAGTCATGTACGGCCGTACCGCATCCTATACACCCATATCAAACTAAAACTCCTGATACCCTATTTTCCTGCAAGCAATGGTATGCCCGTAGCCCTATTTGGTACGCCTATACTGTCACACCCCAGCCCATACCTGGAGGAACATGCTCCCGTAGCATACGCAACGACCGTCCCTCGGGAAAGCCGCCACGTACCCTACCAGGGATACGTCCTATTTTTGACCTTTAGACATTCGTATGGGTACAAACC
>CANYBF011177822.1:0-33072 GCA_948192965.1 Dalechampia spathulata | reverse complement strand
CAACTCCAGCCACTCAAATTGGGCATCTCTTCTAGATATTGCCCAATTCTGCTTCAACTCCTAGAAATGCTCTACATCTAACCGAACTCCTTTTAAGATTGTTTCAGGTCAGCAACCATTAGCTCCACACTCTGTTGATGCCATCTATACAGGCAAGAATCCAAAAGCCTTTAACTTTACAAAAGAGTGGAGACAGAATGAAGAGACCGCACGAGCGCATTTAGAAAGAGCATCACAGAGGATGAAGAAACATGTAGATGCTAAGCGACGACTGGTATAATTTGAAGTAGGAGATCAGGTGCTAGTACAATTGCGACCAGAGCAAATCAGACCGAAGAACAAGGATCGACAGCTGATACCAAAATATGAAGGATCGGTGCCAATTCTAGCTAAAGTGGGGGCATCAGCTTACAAAGTACAACTGCCAGAGTGGATGAAGGTGCACCCTGTTTTCCATGTGAGTTTATTACGGCCGCACTATGCCGATAAGGAAGATGAGACTCGCAACACATCTACCAGACCAGCGATGGTAAAGATGAAGATGAAGACTTTAAAAAAGAGAGTAGCTGAGATTCTGACTTCACGCATGAATATCGTCGGCAAGCATAGAGAGTATCTGGTAAAGTAGAAGGATGAACTAGAAGAAGAGACTAGCTAGGAAAGAGCCGAAGCATTCCAAGCATACAAGGGCTTGCTTGAAGACTATGAGAGAAGGCAGTTGACGAGGTCATCAACCTTTTGAGTGGGGGAGAGTGTGATGGATAGGGTTTTTAGGTAAAAATAAAATAAAATGGGTAGAGTGGGATGGGAAAGAATGTATGTTGTTGTTATTCCCAGAAGCTAGTCATAGAGTATGGAAATCAATTACTTGTGATCTAGTATTTATCAATAACAAAAGTAGCCTTATTCATCCATGTCCCATTATTCTTCTATGTGCCAATGCTATGTGTGCCTTGTTGTGATTGTGGGATGAATGTTATGCTACTTATGATGCTTGTTTATGATGTGCCTATATGTGCTTGTCCTGAAATTATGACAATCCTGTATAAAGGAGCTAACCTCCTTTTGTGCCTGCAGGTATAATTAATTGGCTGGCTTGTTGAAGGTAGTGTTCGGATACGAGTGCCACACAGGTCCATAAGCATTGTTTCACATTCGACCCATGACACTATTGCCCTTGGACATCTAAAGGAAGTTTTTGAAATATCAGACTCACTAATGGGCACTTAGTTGTAACCAACAAAACAATCCTTATGATTGGTAGAAGCATTAATTAATATATCACTAATTGGCATGATATAAATGCCTTTAGGAGTGGTAGCATTCAAATCATTAAAATCCACATACACTCTTAATTAGCCATTCTTTTTTATAATAGGAACTACATTAGCTAGCCACTTTGCATACTCAGCCTTCTTAAAGAACCCTACTTTTTACAACCATTTTATTTCTTCTTTGATCTTTACTTTAATTTCCTTAGACATTCTTCTTGGTGCTTGATGGACAGGTTTGAAACTAATTTTGATTGGTAAGTGATGCTCTACTAGATCACAGCTTAAACCAGGCATATCTCTATAATCCCATACAAAGCAATCCTTGAACTCATGTAGTAGCTTTATTATTCCTGCCTTCAAATCTGGATATAGGCTACTGCTCACATAAGTTATTTTCATTTCCTCAGATATCTCAAGGTTATCTTCCTCAAAGAGATCTTGCACCCCAACTCTCACTTCCTCTAGCCTAGATGGCTCTACTTCAAGATCTTTCCACTGTACTTCATCTACATCTTCAAGAGGCTCTTCTTCTAGGATGGCTTCAGTACCACATACACTTATCTCATCATCAAAAGCTTCTTCCTCCATATTCTATAATACTACTTTCAAAATAGCAATAGCAGCAACTGCCCTTTCTTCAATAGTACAATCAATCATGGATTTCCTCTATAGTAATTCTTGGAATTGACCTTTTGTATGGCACAATCTCCATTCATTTTTTATCACTATAGCCTTTTGCAACTTGTTACTAGTGCCTATTGCTACTATCACCTTAGGATTTCCCCTTTTATTTTACCCTACAAATTTGATAAGACCTAAATCAACATCATAATATACTACTTCAATCATATCTACCTGAGTACCAAAAGGCTTGTTATCTGCCCAGATTACTTCCACATCATCTTCCTTCTAAAATAAGAGAAATTGATGAAGTGAGGATGTCACACGCCAATTAGCATGAATCCAATCCCTTCTAAGAAACACTTTGTAGCTAACAGATGAGTCCACCATAAAAGAAGGTAGACAAGGATGTGTTCATTCTAAGATTTGAAGGAATTATGTTAATAATTAATCTATTGTTAACCAAGATTTTGGAAATTGGTCTACCATTGAGATATGCCTAAATATATAATGACTTACTGTACCTTATCATCTTCTTTGATAGTTTCTCTAGTACCACTTATTTGGGCTCCCCTGAACCTCTAGCTTGGATAATGACTCCACTAACTGCATTAGAAGTGGAAATCCTATTTGCTCCTGTCACCCCAAATATGGATACTTTCTCATTTTGCCTATCTTCCTCCACTTTCCCTTTGACTTCCACTTCATTTTCTTTTTGCTTTTGAAAATAGACTGGCAATAACAAAAGGAAGTGGTACAATCAAAAGGAATATGAATGTTACCTACCATAAACGTGTCTCTTACATCTTCATTGCTCTCAATGGACTCTATATCATCCTTTATCGACTTCGTACTAAACTTCACTTTATGTTTGACCTCTTTTCCTTGATTTTCCCTTTCTACTTTAAGTTCATCAATTATTTTTCCTTTGGCTTCCCTTTGTTACCCCTTGCCTTTTGCCTCCTTATGAATTCTAATAGCCTTGTATTTCTTAACTAGGTTCTAATAGTCTCCCCTTTTAGGTGTGAGTCAAAGGCTATGGAAACTCCTTATGTTGAATAAGTTACCACTACTCCCTTGGGTTTGAAGGAATTACAAACCTGGGTTGGTTCCTTTGAAATCTTGACTGAGTTCTTCTATAACTCTTGTAGTCTCTAATCATTGGCTTTGGCCTCTTTCTGTAAATCTCAGTATATGCCCTTTTCCTTTCAACCTCTAACCTAAGATTCCTCAGCTGGTCTTTTAATCACTTAATCTTATCTTTAGTTCTTTTATCAAAAGTCTTCAACATCTATCCATGTCTGAGGAACGTTTTAGGGGTACATTCTCTTTTCTATTAGTATTTTTTCTGTTCAGCACTTTTCTGAGATCTATAGTTATAATATTCACTGTTGTCATTGGGAGAAATGGGTCTTACTCCACCATCATTACCTCTAGCCTCTCAGGGAATTTCATAATTCCTTTATCAATATGATCTTGTATCACATTCCTAAAACCCCAATATACATTAATTGAATGAGTCCAAGAATGGTGATACTTATAGTATGACTTCCTTTGAGTTCCTCCTTACTAAGAATAATATGATCAGTCAGTAACTTGATAAATTTCTCCTCAAGGAAGAAATCAAAAATCTCTTCAATTTTCCTCACATCAAATGAATATTGATTATTGTGAGGTTGAGAATTTTTCTTCTCCTCTATTGGCTTCATTTCCAACAAGCAAATGTATGAGCTAATGGAAATCAAATCAGCCACAACCACATCTTGGTTGACCTTTTGACAATAGGTCCCCATGGTTACCTTCCTTTATGATTTTCCTTCTTTAACAACTCCTCATATTGACACCTTAGTTGTTATCTCATAGAAATAATAAAATTTCATTCCCTGGAATTTCTTTCTTAGCTCAATGTCTAGCCCGTGTTGTGCCATTTTCATAAACTCTATTTCTGGTAGAAAAATCTTTCATCAGTTTCTTAGCTTTTTGAACCTTGTAATAAAATAATCAATAGATTCCCTAAGCCTTTATGTTAGCCAAGATAACTCTGCCACATAAAATTCTAGCTCAATTTTAAAAAACTGTGTAAAACTATCTTTCCATTTCCTACCATGTACATATTGAATTCCCAAGCAATATTGAGAACCATGTAAAAGTTGCCACTGTCAAAGAGTTAGAAAATAAACGTAACTTAAAAAAGTTAAAATTTTCATAATTCACCAGTTCATCACACTGAATAGTAAACCTGGCAATGTGCTTAATAGTTGATTACCCATAATCTCCTATAAACAAGGAGAAATCAAGAGTCTTATAACCCCTAGGATAAGAATTTTCTCTATTAACAAAATCAGGATATGGTTTATAAAACTCTGGATGTCTTATTTATCGTAGACTAGGTTCGTATAGTTTCTACACTACTTTCCTTACCATGTCAACATTAACTGGTATAGGTTGTGGTGAGGGAAATGGTCTTCCCCCTACACTATCCCCAGGCTCTAAATATATCCTAAATCATCATAATGGATAGGATGAGATAATGGATTAGTATATCTATGGAATTAATTATGGTTGGGACTTCTGCCTATAGTTTGACAGCTTCTAGAAGGATTACCTCTTAGGGGATCATGGATTTCCTCTCTTTTATGGGGTGGTTGATATGTTTCCCTAATACCAATGCTAATATGAGGGATTGTTTGCTCCTAGAGGAATCAAGCTTATCCACTTTCTCTAATGCACTAACAAAAATTATTTTGCAAGTAGTTTCAAAAGTTTTATTAGTACCCTTTAGAACCTTCTTAGTTCCTTCTACTGATTTAGTCACTCTCTTAACCTCTTTCAAAGTAATTGTTACCACTTGGATGAGCTTTTGGACAACATCCTCCATGATAACTTTCACCATTAGCGTTTACATGACAGACTCCATGTTTTCTACTAAAGACTACATAGCTATATGAGGGGTCTCTGTAGTCGCTTCTACTTCTAAACCTTAGAAAATTTCCCTTTGCTCACTTTGTTCTATTAGAGTTGAAACGCTTACTACAGCAACATGTGTTTCCAAGTCCTGGGACTCAAACATAATTTTTTTCCCAAATTACTTCTGGTTCTTGCAGACATCATCAAGATGTCCCACCAAGGGTGCTAAAAAAGATGTTCGTGTGATTTTTGTATATTCCAAGCATGCTAGAGAATTTAAGTATGATCAAACTATATGCACCTTCTAACTTCTAATTAAAACAATTATAGATCTTTGATTTACTTGTATTAGAGAATTAAGCTCAGAAAAATAATGCTAAATAGGAACATATTATGAAAAGTACAGCGGTGATTAAATTTAAAGGATGGATGTCTAAAAACAAATTAAAATAAACAAAGGTTGAATAAAGTAAAGCTATAATGAAATTTGTTTCAGAGTGATTTTTATTGATGGTCAATTGCTGGTCCTTTAATGATTTTCTTCATTTACTATTTATTCTATCATAGAACCATCATTCCAAATATTGATAACTATCACGTACCCACCTCCTACACTTCCTCCATAATCAACGTGATAACTGTTTCTATCACGTTTCTCTAGAAAATTAAGCCTATTAAACTAATTAATGGCCTAATTTACTAAATATCATTTAATTAAAATATTAAATAAATTAATATAAAACTAATTATTTAATTTGAAATTAATTAAAATCAATTTAGTCTTGATAAAAATCATTTAATTTAGGTCTATTAAATTAATCAATGATCAAATATTAAATATCATTTAATTAATAAAAATACTAAATAAATTAATATAGAACTAATTTATTTAATTATTTCAATTAATTAAAATCAATTTAATTTATGGTAGAAATATGATAATATGTGAGATGCTATAAAAAAATTTATGTGTAATTTTTATATATAATAATATATTGATTGTTCTTTTATTTTTTTAAGAACATAATTTTTATATTTTTAATAAAATAATTTAATAAATATATTATTGTTCATCTAATTGAAAATTTGAATATTATTAAAAATAAATAATAATTACTAAAAATGAGTTAATATATTATTAATATGAAATTAATATTTTATTTTTTTAATAAAATAATTTAATAAAAAATTTGAATATTATTAAAAATAAATAGTAATTATTAAAAAGGGTGTTAATATATTATTAATATTAAATTAATATTAAAATTTTTGTAAAAGAAAAATAGTTGGGAGGATTTCAACTTGTGACTTTCAAAAATAAATATTAAGATTTTAACTAAATAAGCTAGCAAGAAATTAATAATATTAGGGTTAAAGTGATGTTAATATCTATGTGTTATCTCATGTCAACATCATGTCTTACCAGTTTAGTTGGCTGTCAGAATAATTGATGACCAAGTACCAAAACACATCAAATTCAGAATATTTTTTCATTTTACATCAAATAAAAAATTTAACCATTTATTTAACCCAAATACAAAAATTACCCCAATAAATTCTCCAACCTTAATTATTACTAGAGTTAAAATAACATATTTCTCAAATGCTTTAAAAGCTTCAAGAAAGTAGTGGTTGCTACTGATGATTCAACTGCTGTCATTTCCTCGACCATGTCTTCTGCATGGAAAGCTAACAAGGTTTAATCATTCTTTTCATATTCAAGGCAATGGATACGTATACAAGTAGACAAAAGAAATGTGGAAATCCGACACGGCGGACGTCCTAAGATGTCATCATCTCACGAACATGACCGTAGGATGTTGAAAGCTTTCTTTGGTTTTTTCCTTTTCCATAACATGTTAGAGTTTACTAAAATCATAATTATATGTTAGCATTAAATAAAATTATTGCAATTAGTGATTCCAAATCATGACCACAAAATTGAATTACATCATATGCCTAATCGGACTTGTATATAATTAATATATATATGAGGCTATAATTTAACCAACGATTTTACCAATGTAGACAAAGTTCAATAATCTTATAATTTCATGTAATTGGCTCTAAAAGATGACTAGTTACATCAATCTAATCTTTATGTCCATAAATATTAACCAGGTTCATTTGGTCGAGGAGGATAACGACATTCGTAATCTTTTATCTTCATATTCCCTGCAAGTTTTGGCGGAGATTCCTTATGCCATGACCACCATTAAGCCTATGTTTGTTCTTCTTTTACATCTTTGTAAAAAAAGAAAACAAGAAAACAAGAAAAAGGAACCGCAAACCCATGCGCGCTGCAGAAACAAATCAACCAAGTTATATGTATTAAATATATAATAAACTTATGATATATATATATATATATATTAATATTAATTAATTTAAAAATTATTAATCATACATAGATCAATTGTCTTATGAATGAACTAAGTAGAATGAAATCATCATATCATGTTCTAGATGCTCATGTTTGTTGAAATCATTATAAGATTTTTTTTTTCCTATTAGGATGATTAATTTTGGTTATAGATATTATAGTTAAATTAACATGGGTTTAATTGTGGGCATCATAATTCGATCAGAATAAGTTTGATAAATTTATGGTGTCTATGTTAAACAAATGGAAATAGTTAAAGTGTGAGGAAAAATAGAGTAATAAATATAATTTAAGAGATGTAAGTTTGAGATGAGAAATGATAATATGTAGATATAAAATAATTTGAAAAATATGTTTGAGTGATAAATATAGATATGATTAAATACTTTCAAGATTTTTTTTTTATAGAAAATGAAGAATAATTCTTCTAATTTATATTAGTGAGATTAAGTTTTGCCGACTCTAAGAAAAATATAATTTTTTTGTATTGAATTTTATTATTATATTATCATGAAGAATCACATTCTCTAGTTATGTAAAATCTTTTTTTTTGTTTTCTATTTTTTTTTACATATTTGATCCTAAGAAGTATAACAAAAGAATTGATTTTAAGTTATTAATTGTTTAAAACATTTTTAAAAGATGAATTGAGTTTAAAGGAGTTATTAATAAATGGTATTCTATATAGAAAAAAAAGCATGAAGGATGTTTTATGTTAGTGCTTATCAATTAACGATGGAATGTTACAAAAAGATGCAACAAAAGGTCTTTTGATGCATAAAAATCAATTGAACAAACAAAAAATGAATTTAAAAAACAAGGTGGGTGAATAGGCACAAAAGAAATAGGAAAAAACATGGAAACAATTGATGCCAAGTCATTTGTCAATACAAGTTTAATGGGCTGCCACTTTCATGGAAGTGAACGTTAGATAAAGCAATTAGCGATTTGCTATTATTAACATAATAATATACTCTCTTTTGCAACATTCACAAACGTGAAAATCATTACATAAAACAGGTCAATTTTATTTTTGATTTATATTTTTCTGGATAGAATTCGATTTCGAAATATTACTTTTTAAGAAAGAAAAATGGACGCTTTTTTGAAAAAATAATTTATAAATTAACAGTTTTTTAAAATCCTAAAGACATGTGTATAATTAAAGATTACTATATAGCATGTGTTTCATATTTTTTGTAATTTCAAAAATAAAAGATTACTATATAGCATTTCATTTATAGACATCACTATATTTCCCATGACTCGTAAAAAAATATTAACTTGCATCCTCAAAAAATATTACCTTACCTATGGAGAGCAGTTTTCTCTTGCAACTGATTACAAGGAAAATAAACTCATTTGAAATGCTTCTCAAAATGCATACCATTTCATTTAAATTTTTATCAATTTTAATTAAACTTAATTTGAAAATATCAAAACTATGATAGATTATATGATTTCACTAGAATAATGATCGTATTAATTAGTGTTAACTACTATATTATCATCATTTATAATTATTACAATCATCATCATCAACCATGATAATTTCTATTATTATCAATCATTGACATCATTATGATCAATCATCATCAATATCAACCATCAATTAATAAGATCGGTTCAAGCTCATGAGATCCTTTTTTTATCAAATAGAATAGACTGATGCATAAAATGTATTTTTAATTAATTGTCTCATAGATCCTATATGCAGAAAAAATGTTGTAACAAAAGGAATTCTTATTTATACAAATGGTATTTCAAACTTAAAATGAGCATAAAAAAATTAGCAATACATTTTTATCTTTTAAGTTATTCTACTAGATCGGTTGATCAAGACCTTTAATTCTCATTATCATCATTAGTTTTTATCATTATCATATTTTAAATATTGAATTAAAATTTTTTCATAAAGTTCTAGTATATTAACCATATATAACATAATGACATAATAAAAATATAATATATAATCATACCATATGATCTACATGAATGCTAAAAAAGAGGCAATAAACGTTGTAAAATGAAAAACGGATAAAATATCAAAACATGACATATATAAAAAAGTGATAAAAATGATGATATAAAACATAAAATGAAAAACAAAATCACAATAAAAATGAGTTATAGATAACATTTACATAAGAATTGATAAATTATAGTAGATGAAAATAACAAAAAATGATAGTTCTTAAAGTTTGTTTGAAGAATTAAGATATAATAATAAAATAAAATTAAAATGATAAAAAATACAAAAATTGATAATAATTTAAATTGAAAAGAAAACTAACACAATTCTAAAACCATTTCAAATTATGATAATTGTTATAATATTTTTAAAAATTAGTATTTTTTTTTCTTCTTACCTTCACATGTATATTTATATACTTCAAAGGGAATTCAAGATTCTTATCATATAATTTTAAGATTCTTCTCATATAAATAAGTAGAATTAATAAAATACTATAAAATATGTCAAAGTGTTTTTTTTTGCAAAATATTTGTTTACTTTTAATATAAATTTTTATTATTTTTAAATTATTATTTTTTTATTATCTTTATTATAGACCCTCAATAATAGTCAATAAAAATCATTTATAAGTGAAGTATCAATTTGCTTAAAATGATTCATAACTCAACACTACGAATTCATTTGGATTAAAAAACGATCCTTTTCAAGGGCTATCTTAAGAGATGCACAAACCTATAGTGAGATCATACTGTAGTTATTACATGATAAAATGAGGAAAATTACATAGATTGATCATAAGCTTAGTGCTCACTTTAATCATTCAAAGTTTAGGTGGTTGAATATACTATATCTAAGTCATATTATTATTTTTTCTATTTAATTAACTATCATTTTCCTAAGTAAGCATATGTATATTATACATCCACATATAAAAAATTGCTATAAATAAGAAAAAGATAGATAGGAGATAGAAGATATAAAACAGAATTACAATAATAATACAATACATTTGTTAATAAAGGGAGATAATAAAAGATATACATTCACAAGATAATAGTAATTTGCTCATTATTAATGAACAAATAATCAAACTATCTGCAAAATAAAGATTAATGCATATGATAAACAAAAATAAAGAGATCTAATATCAAAATATTATTTCAATCATTCAAAACATCAAACATATCTAATATTAAAATAACATTCATTATCATAGAGTGAACATGTATTCATAAAGTCATTTTATCAAAGCACAAAGTTGCATTAACAACTTTACTTCCATAGAAGATTTTCACTAACAACGTTTTTATAGTAAAAAAATTATTAATACAACTTTTCTAATAGAGAACAATTGATAACATAACTAAATGAATAATAAACAAAGAATAAAACATCAATACTAATCAAATATCATAGACTAAATTAGATTACCATCTCAAAATAAAATTAGAAATAAATGACATCTGGTAATACATCATCAACCCATCAAAGATATAACATAAATAAATATATATCATAGTAAACAATTAACAAATAAACATTACTTTGTTTTTATTAAAAAATAAGTTATGTCAGTAATTATCTTCCTTAATAAAGAGTTGCACCAACAACTTTTTTTTAAAAAAATAGTTGCTAATATAATTGTTAAATGAAATGTAATTGCTAGTGTAAAAAATCAACAAAAACAAAAGTGAAGTAGAATGGATCTGCACGAGAGAAATGGTAAGGGAATCTGCAGGCACTGACAGATGTCAAAGGTATGATGACCAAATAGAGAAATGGTGTCATTGGGAAGCTCCAATGATCGTAGGTAATCGAGTCATCGAATGATATACTCAGAATAGATAACAAAATCATCATTAGAAGTGCGTTCAAGGAGCATGGAATGCTCAATGAACGAAAGAACAAGGTTATGACCATGAGGTCCTGGAGAAGGAGAAGTAGGAGGAAAGGCGTGCAGCTGATGGCAAATGTGATGGATAAGGGGGCGAAAAGGAATAGCTCTGTCAGGCTGCTTCTGGACACCGATCTCATGAAAAGAGGTTTGAAGCCAATATCTAGACTGTATGGGTGTGCCCGTGACCATGCAATATAGGAAGAGCAGGTCAGGGCCAATGATAGTGTCATTAGAATCTGATCTCCCGAAGATAAGATAGGAGATCAGTCTATGACAATAGAAGAGAGCGGGGGATTTGAGACAGGAGGCCTTCTGTCGAGAAGGCCTGAATACAGTGTCGAGGGCAATGTCCCTCAAGAAAGAATTGCTGTCAAAAATTGCAAATTTGGCATTTGCAATGCTGTCGGTGTGAAATCCAAATATGATATCAAAATCAGAAAAGGAAAGGGAGTAGTGTCTCCTAAAGAGACGGAAAGTACAAGAAAAAGAAGTAGAAAGGGAGAAAGTCTGTAGAAACTTTAAAGCAATAGACTGGATGTAGTGATTGGGAAGAAACGCAAAATTTGACCAATGAACATTGGTTAAATAACCCAGAACGTTGTCCTCCAGACCTGTCTGTCGGAGAGTGGGACGACACATAAATTGAGAGTGAGAAAATACTTTCTCACTGAGAATAGAAGTCCTAACTAAAGTAGCAGGAGTAGTCGCTTGAGGACCAGAGCCTGCTGGAATGGTGCGTTTGACTCTCCGTGAAGAGTCACCACGATCACCGAGAGTAGACATAGTAAAAAAAATATAAAAATTGATAAAATAGTAATAAAACAGTAGTTTTGAAAATTTCGACAAAAATTCGACACTGTTTAAAAAATACTCAAAAATAAAACCTGCACAAAAATCAGTAAAATTTGACACACAAGTTCAAAATGCAATCCTAAGCACTAAACTCTAAATAACCTATAGCTAAAAAGGCCTAGAATAAGCAGAAAATCAAAATAATTCAAAAAAGGCATTGAAAGATTAGTAAAACAGTAAAAATATAATTGAAAAGATAGTTAAAAGATTGAAAACTGACCGGAAATGATGAATGAAGAAGGAGTAAGCAGAATGCCAGAGGTTTGGAGTGTTTTGGAGAGGATTTCAGATGAAATTTGAGTGAAAATGAGTTAAAAACTGAAAAATGAGCTTTAAAAACAATTTTCACATCGCGTACAGGCGTACGGGTGGGACGTACGGCCGTATAAGCCAAAAATGCCTCAAAAATTCATATCATGTATGGCCGTATGGGTGATACATATGTCATACGAGGCACAAACGTTTGGAATTCAAGATCGCATACAGGTGTACCACTTAGGTGTACGGCCGTACGAGAAGTTAAGAAGAAAATCTCGCAGGAACGCGTACGGGCGTACCAAATTTGGTACGGCCGTACCACGTTATGTACGATCGTACTAAAATAAGTACATACCATACCAACAAGTGCTGAAATGAGGTAGAGGAACCGTATGGGTGTACCAATCACGTATGGCCGTACATGGACTTAAAAATAGAAAATTTTTGAGAAATTTGATGAAAAATTCTTGAATTTTCCAAAGTCCACCATCACTCCTATTTCAAAAATGACCCATCTATCATTTCTAATTCATGTTTGATGAAATTCAATTGTTCTTCACTTAGGGGTTTTGTGAAAATATCGGCTAATTGGTGAGTTGTATCAACAAAATCTAACACAACCTTCCCTTTTTGCACATTATCACGCAGAAAATGATGTCTAATATCAATGTGCTTAGTTCTAGAATGCTGAATGGGATTCCTAGAAAGATTTTATTGCATTAGTGTTATCACATTTAATAGAGGTACAAGAAACACAAACATTGTAATCCTTTAGTTGTTGTTGAATCCAAAGAACTTGAGCACAACAATAACTTGTGGATATATACTCAGATTCAGCAGTTGATAAAGATACACAATTTTGCTTCTTACTAAACCAAGAAACCAAACAATTACCTAGAAAATGACAAGTACCTAAGATACTTTTCCTATCCAACAAGTTTCCAGTAAAATCAACATCAGAATAAGCAATTAAATCGAATGAATCATTTTTGACATACCACAATCCATAGTTCATAGTTCTAATCAAGTATTTAAAAATCCTTTTCACAGCACTCAAATGAGATTCCTTAGGAGAAGATTGAAATTTAGCACACATACAAACAACAAACATAATATCTGGCCTAGAAGTAGTTAGATAAAGTAGACTACCTATCTTACCTCTCTACTTCTTTTGATCTACTAATTTCCCACTTTCATCTAACGATAATTTTGTAGTCGTGCTCATTGGCGTCTTACTAGCTTTAACATCTTCCAATCCAAATTTTTTGAGCATCTCTTGAGTGTACTTGAATTGGTTGATGAAGATTCCATCTTCACATTGTTTAACTTGAAGTCCTAGGAAATACTTCAACTTTCCCATCATGCTTATTTCAAATTCACCCTGTATACACTCAAAGAACTCCTTGCACAATTTTTCATTAGTAGCACCAAATATGATATCATCAACATAAATTTGAATAAGAAGAATATCATGCTTGTAATGCTTAAGTGTTGTGTCTGCCTTTCCTTTATCAAAACCATGGTCAATAAGAAAAGAACTTAACCTATCATACCAAACTCTAGGGGCTTGTTTAAGGCCATATAAAACTTTGGTAAGTTTAAAAACATGGTTTGGAAATTCAAAATCTTCAAAATTAGGGGGGTTGTATAACATAAACTTCTTCATTTATAAAACTATTTAGAAAATCACTTTTGACATCCATTTGAAACAATTTGAAGTTCATGTGAGATGCATATGCCAATAACATCCTAATGGCTTCTAATCTAGCTACAGGGGCAAAAGTCTCATCAAAATCTATACCTTCCTCTTGACAATACCCTTGAGCTACAAGTCTAGCCTTATTCTTATTGATCATTCCATCTTTATCAAGCTTATTTCTAAAAACCCATCTAGTACTTATAATAAACACATCTTTAGGCTTAGGCACTAAAGTCCATACCTTATTCCTATCAAATTGGTTCAACTCTTCTTGCATAGCTAATACCCAACTATCATCATTTAAGGCATCTTTAATGTTCTTAGGCTATATTTGAGAAATAAATGCAATGTTATTATGAATATCCTTAAATTTAGAATGAGTTGTTACCCATTTTGACGTTTCACCTATAATTTGCTCTTTGGAGTGTCCTTTTAGAAATTGCCACTCCTTTGGAAGATCATGATTGATTTGGGTTGCTGCTAAGTATGGAGGTAGATCATTCACTTCTTCCTTCTCAACATCTTTGGGTACAACTTCTTGTTGAAGTTCTTTTTTCATTTCCTTATTCCAACAGAATTCCTATATCATCATCAACATTATCCTTTCTTGGACCAAGGGAGTTAGTTTCATCAAAAATAACATGCATTGATTCCTCAACAACCAAAGAACGTTTATTAAACACCCTATATGATTTGCTAGAAGTAGCATAACCTAAGAAAATACCTTCATCTGTCGTAGAATCAAATTTCTCAAGGTTATCCTTGGTGTTTAAAATGTAGCATTTGCATCCGAATACTCTAAGGTATGAAATTCTTGGTTTTCTACCATTCCATAGCTTATAAGGAGTTTTATTCAAAATAAGTCTTAAATGAACTCTATTGGTGACATAACAAGCGACATTGACCGCTTCGGCCCAAAAGTACGAAGATAATTGGTACTCATTAAGCATAGTACGTGCCATATCACAAAGAGTTTGATTTTTTCTTTCAACTACCTCATTTTATTGAGAAGTTCTAGGAGATGAAAAGTTATGGTGAATTCCAAGTGATTCACAAAACAATTTAAAATTCTCATTTTGAAATTCTTTTCCATGATCACTTCTAATGGAGGAAATAAAATAACCCTTTTCATTTTGCATTCTTTTAGTGACATTTTGAAAAGTATCAAAATCACCATCTTTATGAGCTAAGAATGAAACCCAAGTAAACCTAGAATAATCATCAATAATGACAAGTGCATAATTTATACCTCCTAAGCTAACTACTGTAGTTGGACCAAATAAATCCATATGCAATAATTGAAGAGGTTTGATAGAAGTTACCTTGTTTTTGGCTTTAAATGAAGACTTTACCTGTTTGCCCATTTGACATGCTTCATATACCTTATCCTTAGTAAATTTGATCTTTGGGAGTCCTATCACATGTTCGTCCTTCTCGAGATCGTTAATGCTCTCGAAACTAGCATGTCCAAGCCTTCTATGCCATAACCAAGAATCTTCACTTACAAAAACAAGACACTTCACATCTTTATTAGAAATAGAATCTAAATCAATCATGAAAATATTTTCTAATCTTTCTCCTTGAAATACTAACTTATTGTCACTAATCCTATGCACATAACACCCTTTAGGATCAAACACTACCTTAAATCCATTATCACATAATTGACTAATACTAAGCAAATTATGTATTAACCCATAAACTAATAAAACTTTATTAAGGGAAAAGTTAGAATTCTTACCAATCTTACCAATTACAAAAACCTTACCTATACCATTATCTCCAAAAGTTACATCTCCTCCTGAATACTCTTCAAGATGGGAGAAGAGACTTGCATTCCAAGTCATATGCGTTGAGCATTCACTATCCAAATACCATTTGTTTTCATCAACCTTGGATCTCAAGTATACTTGTCAAAACAAATTTATTTACTTCTTCTTAGGTACCAAAATGTATTTGGGTCCTTAGGGGTTAGAAGCATCTACATTATCACTCTAATGCATCTTTCTAATAAAGCATCTATTGGTAGCATGCCCTTTTTTGTTGTAATAATGACATACAACATTTCTAAATCTAGAATGATTGTGCACATTTTTCCTTTTTGATGCATGAGAATGATTGTGATTATGTTGAACAAGAACATGAACAGTGATGCACCTTATTAGCATACCTATGTGCTTTATGAGTCTTAGAATGAATATGTTTCCTTTTTAAATCATTTAAAGGTTGTTTTGAGGTAGAGGCTTTAACAAAAACTATTCCTTTAGAGGTGTAGGAGGAGTTTTGATTGAATCCAAGACCCTCTTTATTACCACTAAGTTTTTGGTGTTTCAAAATAGTATCTATTTTAACCTCACTTTGTTCAAATCTAGATAAATTATCGTTCAACAAATCCTTTTCCGTTGAAAGCTTATCATTTTCATCTTTCAAAATTTTGTTTTCCTTTTCAAGACTCTCAAGTTTTATTTTACAAGAATCAAGTTCATTTTGTAAAACATCTTTGTCCTTAACCATTCATGCATGCTTATTCTTAAGTGATTTGTGTTTTTCAATCAAAAGATCATACTTTTCCAATAATGCTTCTAATGCACCACAATCATCATATCATTAAGCTCATCATTACTATAATAAGATTGAGATGATGTTGTTACCTCATCCTTTTCCTCCTCATTTAGGAATGCCATGAAACATAGATTGGTTGCTCCTTCATCCTCGGACATATCCTCATTTGAATCGGTGTCATCATCCCATGTAGCCTTTAATGCCTTCTTTTTGAAGGGCTTGGAAGGCTTGTTAAGGAGAGGACATTCATTCCTCATATGTCCTAGTTTGTTGTATTCAAAATAAACAGTTTGATTCCTCCTTGGATAGTCTCTCCGATTGGAATCCCTTCGATTGAAATCCCTTCGATTGAAATCCCTCCTTTGCTCGAATAGCTTCTTGCCATCCCTTTCTTGCTTCTTCTTTTTCATGAGGAAATTTTTGACACATTTGGAAAGAAGAGCCATTTCATCTTCAATATCCCCTTCACTTGTGGAAGAGGAATCTTCTTCTTTTATAGCTTTAAGTGCAATCCCTCTTCTCTTGTCTTCCTCTACCCATTTCCTAAGGGTAATCTCATGTGTAAAAAGCTTCCCTAGAAGTACATCGGTAGACAACACAGCCAAATCATTTACTTCTTCGATTGATGTCACCCGAGCCTCCCAATCCTTCGTTGGTAACACTCACAAGGTCTTGTGGTTGATATCTTCTTTTTGATACATCTTGCCAAGTTTCATCAATCCATTTGTGATCACCATGAGTCGATTATACATCTCGGAGATTGACTCAATTGCCTTCATCTTGAATAGCTTATATTCATAAGTTAGCAACTGAATCTTTTTATTCCATACTTGGTTGGTTCCTTCGTGATGAGTTTCCAAGGCAATCCACACTTGCCTTGCCGTAACACAATAGGATACTCTACTAAATTCTTCACGACTTATGACACAATAGAGAATGTTCATTGCCTTTTTATTATGGCAATTTGCATTCATTTCTTCTACCATCCAATCATCTCTATCTTTAAGTGAGACAATGCCATCAATTGTGATTGTGGGAGGTGAGTACTCTTTCCTCAGCAAATCGTATAGCTCAATTCCACTGCTATCCAAGAATACTTCCATTCGATGCTTCCAATACGGATAATCCATCCCATCGAAGTATGGGGGTCTTGTATGTGATTGACTCTCAATGCTTTCCATAAGATCTTTAGCTCAAGAATTTTACTTCTTCCAACAATGAGCACTAAATGCTCTGATACCAAATGAAATTCCTCTTACAAATGGCAACACATGCGATTTTATAATGGTTCTGCCAAACTCTTGCTTACGTCCACTTTCTCCTAAGTCTCAACTTAGGGTTCCACTAGAAATCAATCAATTTACATAATGGATTCCTAAATAAATCCAATACCCCAGTGTTTTCTAGGCTCACACTCAAACCTTTACAATATCAATTTCACAATCAACTCAAATACAAATTAATCCCCAAGGATTAATCACACACTAATCCCAAAATAAGAAAACCTGACCTCTAGGTTGTAGAAATACAAACAAGAAGATATTTAAGGAATACAAGCTTGAACTTACTTGAAATAGATGAATACTCTCAAGAAAAGGAAGCTCTGCAAGTTTTTGATCGTTAGAAAATGAAAATGTAAAGTGTTCTCTAAAAAACTAACCATTTGACAGACTTAAAATGTCTGTTTTATAAGTTGTGTACGGTCGTACTGTTTTCGTATACGAATTCAAATATATCTATTAGAAAAAGAGAGGGAAAGGTGGTACGGTCGTACCATCACTTGGTACGCCCATACCAAACCAAGTTTCCTGACAAAGCTATTTTCCTGAGAGTTCGCGTACGACCGGACCACCCAATGGTACGCCCGTACCGAAATAGGTTTCCTGACAAACCATTTTCCTAAGAGTTCGCGTATGGCCGTACCACTCAACGGTACGCTCGTACCAAACTCTATAAAACAGTACTCACTAGGTACAACCAGCCGTATGACCATATCACTCAACTATAACATTTGGTACGCCCGTACCAAAACTGGTACATCAGTACCAACATAGAAAACATTATAAAAATTACAAATAACTTAAATTGACTCACACGTGATTAAATCATCAAAACCTAGGGTCTAACAATAATATACGTTATATAATATGTATGTATTTAATAATATAAATCAAATGATATATATAAATATATATTCTAATAAATATTTACTATTAAATGCTTTATGATATATAAATTTAAATAATATATTATGATATATATTAATAAATATGAATATAACTTATATATTGTGGGATCAATATATGTATCTATTAGAAAAAACACACACAAGAACACCATGCATAACAAACCACTAAAATGGCATCCAACAAAGGCTGTAATCCGTTCCTTCATTTTCAATTCTACATTTTATTTTAATATTATTAACTTATCATTTATTAATATAACATTTATAAAGTGATTTAAAGAATAAATTGTTAAATTAATTTTAAATTGAATAAATATTTATCGAATGAAAATAATATTAGAATAAAATGAATAATTTTATTATAATGTTTAAACGAATAAAACTAAATGTTCAAAACAAACCATTAAACGCATTCCGAGGGAATAAAGCAATGACTTAATTACATCATTAATAATGGCAATGATAATCAACCTAAATAATGAAGGGCATTTAGCAGCACGTGAGAGTCAGCTGCTTCGTCCTCTCTCGCTTATAAATACATCTGTCCGCGCTGTCCTCCTCTTGTATGCATCCAATAACAAGTCCAGCATTTTTGCCTGTGCATCACAAATAAGATAAAATCTTGCAAAAGAACGGGAAAAAATGCAAAGACTTTCACCGAGAAGGGTATTGTCGGCATCGAAATCGCTCTCATATTCGCGCTGCTGCTGCTTCTCTCATCAAGTTGCACAGAAAGAATCATCATCTCTTGATGATAATGACGTTTTCATTCCTAAAATGCCCTCCTTTGATTACTCTCCTCCGCCTTACACCGGTCCTTCGGCCGCCGAGATCTTGGCCAAGCGTAAACAGTTTCTCAGCCCTTCACTATTTTATTTCTATAAAAAACCTGTAAGTCTTAATCCATATATTAATATTGGTTTGCACTAATCATGATCCTAATGATTTGTTTTATCATTGAAATTACGTCTTTTTGTTATTTTTAAATCATGGATCATAATGTGGTGACGTGGCAGATAAACGTGGTGGACGGGAAGATGCAGTATTTATTTGATGAGAATGGGCGTAGATACCTTGACGCTTTTGGAGGGATTGCTACAGTGTGTTGCGGTCATTGCCATCCTGATGTTGTTGACTCAATAGTCAAACAGATCAACCGCATACAACACTCCACTGTTCTATATCTTAATCATGCCATCTCTGATTTCGCCGAGGCCTTGGCCTCAAAAATGCCTGGCAATCTTAAGGTATAATAATTATATACAGATTTTTAGTCTTTATGAGAATATTATTTTATTTCTTATTCTTCTTTTTTTTTTTCGTGGGTGTGACTATGTGATACAGGTGGTGTTTTTCACGAATTCTGGAACGGAAGCGAATGAGTTGGCTATGATGATAGCAAGATTATATACAGGTTGTAATGATATTATATCGTTGAGAAATGGGTATCATGGAAATGCTGCTGGCACTATGAGTGCCACTGCTCAGTCCGTTTGGAAATTTAATATCATTCAGGTCTGCCCTTCTTCTTATTTCTTGCCGTTTGTTTTTTACTTTTATTTTTTATTTTGTTTATTGAACCATCTCCCTGCCATAATTGTGAAATTTATTTAATAAAGGAAAGGATTTATATGTTAGGTGATGATTAGGACGCCGTTTTGATGTGATGAGAATTATCTGATGCCACTTTAGGCTTGATATGGTGTCAGAAAATGATTTTTTTGTAGGTTTCTGCATTTGTTGTTGATGTTCATTATGAGATGGTTGTCAAATTCAACATTTTTGTTGGATGATACTTTGGGGAGATGACCCTTTCTTACTTGGAATTTAGTGGTGCCAGCTCACTAACTATACAACGCTCTTAACTTTATTCTTTTTTTTTTTTTTTTTTATCGAGTGCGTTGTCTGGATTTATTTTTCTGACTAGTTGATGAGTTGGATGGTGGAGACAGAAGGGAAATTGATTTTCTCTCCTTATTTGCAAGCTTGTAAGTACTCAGTGACACGTGTTATACTTCACGTTTTTCACGGGAAGCAAGTGGATCCACCATCATAATCAAAAGCGAAAACTCGTCGCTCAAACATGAAGGAAATATGGTTAAAAAAAAAACATGAAGGAAATAAAGCTAACATTAGAAGGCTTTGTTCTGTTGTGATGTCCACTGTGCTTTATAGGATGAACTTTAAAAACACTCTTAAGCTGTCCAAATCAATGCTCGACCAGAAGGGATATTTATATGAGATGAGTTTTTTTTTTGTAAGCATATGAAACTTTAAAGAGGAGAAATTCCCTCCATTGATAAAGAACGAACCTTTTATTTGCCCTGTAAAGCATACAGTGACTAGGCTTACTCTGTGAGAAACTCGCTAGTTATCATTACTGGAAACCTGGGTTGGCTGTAAGTACTGCTTTTGTCTGTCATAGGCTGTTTTTAACAATATGGTAACGAAATATCGGTCATTAATGCTCTTGTATGATTGTAAGTCCTCTTATTTTGGAATCTATTAGTAATTTTCTATTGATTCTCTTCCTTTCCTGTCACTCATTCACTTTCCTCCAGTTATAAATATTTTTAAAGTAAATTTTCTGTTCTTTTGGGTCACTGTCAGAGTGGAGTTCATCATGCCTTGAATCCAGACCCTTATAGAGGTGTGTTCGGTTCAGATGGAGAGAAATATGCCAAGGACATCCAAGATGTCATTGACTTTGGAACTACAGGCCATGTGGCTGGATTCATATCTGAAGCTATACAGGTAATTTTGATCTTTATGGACATATATTCCTTTTGAACTTCTGTTCAATTTTCATGTAAAAGCACATGCGTTTTGATGTGAATTCTGATGAGAATTACTTTCTTTTATATGGTAGGGAGTGGGTGGTATTGTAGAACTGGCTCCTAATTACTTGCCTGCTGCTTATGAAAGTGTTAGAAAAGCTGGAGGCCTTTGTATAGCTGATGAGGTTCAGTCTGGGTTTGCTCGCACGGGATGTCATTTCTGGGGATTTGAGACTCAGGGTGTTATTCCCGACATAGTTACTATGGCAAAGGTTTGTTTTTCTTTTCTCCTGATGATCTCAGGAAGTATCTTAGTTCTTTTTTAGTTTTTTACCAAATGGATGCAAATCTTCTGAACATGCACGTTTGCCAAGCATAATGAACTGGATTTTTGGAGCGTTTTGACTCTTCTTTTATATCATCGTGGTATAATTATGCAGGGTATTGGGAATGGTATTCCTCTTGGTGCTGTGGTGACTACTCCAGAGATTGCTGAAGTATTAACTCGTCGCAGTTACTTTAATACTTTTGGAGGAAATCCTCTATGTACTGCTGCAGGGCTGGCTGTTCTAAAAGTGATTGAGAAAGAAAAGCTTCAGGAAAATGCATTTGTTGTGGGTTCCCATCTGAAAAACAGACTAACTGCGCTCAAAGATAAATATGAAAGTAATTTGACTTCCCTTAACTTTATGCATTTTGAACTTGCTTGTAGCATATGTTTTCATTTATATTCTATGTGGATCACATTGCAAATTACTGGTTGAATCACTATCTAAAAGCAATGTGAAGTACATTATAACATTTGAAATCAGTTTAGGTCGTGATGATGTCAGCCTCAGTTACTAGGCAAATTTTTCATCGTAAGTGTTTTTTTATTGCTCATTCCATCATACCTGGTTTTAACAGTTATTGGAGATGTAAGGGGAAGAGGATTGATGCTTGGAGTTGAACTAGTAACTGATCGCCAACAGAAAACTCCTGCCAAGGCTGAAACTTTACATGTAATGGACCAGATGAAAGGTCTGCTTTCGTTCTCCTTATAATCTAGTCAGCTATGCTTTAGGATAAATTATAGTTTCAAAAAATCGCTCTCGTTTCTGTTACAGAAATGGGAGTCTTGATCGGAAAAGGTGGGTTCTATGGAAATGTTTTCAGAATTACTCCTCCCCTCTGTTTCACTAAAGAGGATGCAGGTACGTTATTTTCTACCCGTGCTGATTATCAGGATTAAAATATCTTGTTTGGTTGCAATCTTAACATTATCGATCAGGCTGAACTTAAATCATTTGGTTGCAGATTTCCTTGTTGATGTTATGGACTACACAATGTCAAAGATGTGAAGCCTTTCCAACTGAATGTAGATACAGCTTTCTTTGATGATTCACTAGTGGATAAAAATGTCTCTTGTACTATTTTCAGGTCAAAAGTGAGTGATTATGAAAATATAAAATAGGTATCTTCTGAATCAGTGCTGCTATGCTAATAAAGCGATGAGTCAACATCTCGTTGTCTCTCGTGGATTCTGTTTCTGGGTTTTACATAATTTGTGACAGACTTTATGTTTCGTTTTTGAGTCAGTAATCTGTGGCAAATCTTCTGAATTGGTGCTATAATCTGTTTGGCTCTGCCGCCAAATTACTGTTTGCCTTGACTTGCTATCGCATTAACACTTGAAAAACGTAAAGAACGTGGTGCTTTTCTCATCACTGTAGGTAGAATGATCTATAAATAAACAAGAGGTGAAAACGACTTATGCGGTTGTGCCTTCAGATTGGCCAAGTCAGCTTGACTGGATTCCAAGTCAATGTCAATGGTGAAGTTAAAATTACCATATTCTCATTATAATGAAAATGCAGCGTGATTTCTTAATTTGATATGTTTTCCACATGCTGCATTAATCGAAATGACGATCAGCGTTCAACTTTCTAAAAAAGGGTAAAGTTGGAAAAAATGTCTTGTAATTATGACAGTTTAAAATCATCAATATTTTTGTAATTTTATATGAAGTATGTGATTTCCATTGATTTATTTATTTAATTATTTATAGACATTAAAATTAAAATAGATTTAGTTAATAATTTTAATTAAATTATATCTATCTTAAAATAATTTAAATAAAAAGTGAATGATGACATATTAATAGAGATGAATGTTAAAAAGAATATAATTTTATATTATTTTCTAATTAATTAACTAATTTAGCTAATTAGTAAGGAAAAAATGAAATGAATAAAAAATGACTAAGTAGTGGAATGTAAGATAATTTAATTATTTATAGACATTAGAATGATCTTAATGTACAAGCTTAAGCTAAATTATACAAAGTTAATTTATCTTAATTAATTAATTAATTATTTGATAAATTTTAATATAAACTTAAATTGAAACAAAAGACGTATTATAGTAAGAAATTTAACAAGTACTCTAATGACAAATGTTGCCACTTTGGGGAGTGTTAGTGTACTTAGAATAAGGTGTGGCTGTGGATTGCAACAGACCTAGTAAGTTATTATGATCTTGACTTATGATTATCGTTAAACATGTATTTTTACTTGGAGATGTTGCTGTATGCGAGTGTGTATGATTTTTGCATAAAGATTGGGACAATCGAATAAGCATCTCACTTGAAGGCTCATGTTCCATGTAGTTGGCTGCCTAGCTTGTGATGAAAACTTGAATGAGAATCCACGGAGTATTCATGTTGTCTAAAAGGGAAGTGAATTAGGATCAGGATAGAACATGTTTTCTACCATAAGTTAGTAGTCGTCATAAAAGGCGTATAAGTGGATATTTTCTATCTAGGTCACATGAGTAATTAACTTATTTACAAAGATAAATTCACGCCATTTAATAGTTGTATTCTTTGAGTTTGAACCACGTGAATGATGCAGTGAAATGAGAAGGTTGTGAAACGTTTAAACTTAAACTAAAGATTGAAATGGATTAATGGAGTTATTGTAAATTATCTAGTTATGGAATGAATACGCCTGACTTGCTTGGTTAATCATATAACCGTTGGATCCTTAATATGTTTATGAATGTTGTGTACTGACCTGTATATCTTTTGCCTTGAATGGTGAATTATTGGACAAAGTTTTGGGGGGCAGAGACTTGTGAGCTGTACTAAGTTCTCCCAAGCTTCTATATGCTATAAAGCGTATAAATTTATCTTAAGTTAAGATAATTGTTGCATGACCTCACAATTTAATATGCTGATGAAGTGAATAGCATAATTAGAAATGCTTACGCGTGTACATCAATAATAAGGAAGTATCAAAATATATTTACCTCACCTCTGTCAGCCGAATCATATTGTTGTGGAAAATGGATTATGTGACTGGTTATCTGTGGATTGAAAAGATCAAATTAAACTAGAGAGAGAAACAGAGGTATCAAGGAAATCTTGAAACATAACTTGGTTAAGATATGATTTTGTTTAATTTAAATGATTAGTTCTTTAACTATTGAATTTACAATGTAATATGGGTACTTACTCATCAAAATGTATAGATGTGTTAGTTTATGAAGTATCTACTTGGAATGAAAACTGGTTTAACAGCATACTTGTCAGTAAAAATACCAAGAATCTGACGCAGAAACATTAAATAGAAATTGCCTGATTTTAAATGAGTATGTGGTCAAGACTAAACCACCTCATGCGTTAAATGATTGTTGTAATATGTTATATCAAGTACCCGTTGGTTTCTTGGATATAAATTGTAATATATATACATCGCTTATTGCGCATTAATAGGTAGTAAACTGAATGTATGAATTGTGTTGGTAAGTGTATTAACAAAACACTGCAAGTGACCATTGAGGATGTGGAGCTGTGTTTACCAGAAGCTTTTGAATGGATTTTTCCAGCTTACCTATTTCACGTGTAGGTAGCATTTGAAGCACTCCATTACATGTTTGGGGTATTAATTATGTAATAAATTCCCTAATAAACTGTCCTAAAATAGCTAAACGAAGATATACATTCACTTGTTGGGTGGATTAATTAAGTGACATAATTAGAATCAATGTATATAAATATATACCCTCTAAAGACATGAGGTATGACCAGCAATTTAGTTAGTCCCTATAGAAGTACTCGTATAAGAAAATATAGAGGATATTAATGAATCGCATATTTCATGTCATAATTTAGTTATGAGAAAAAGTAAGTAACAAAAAATTTAATGTCTATGATTTAGAGACATACGTGAATTTAATGTAGGGATTTAAAATAGTGTATATATATATATATATATATATGCATTGATTGAATTATAGAATTGTTAATTATATCAACTTTAGCTAAAATGATCAATCAATTGGCACAACACCATAACAATTTACCAAGTGAATGTAAAGCACATTAGATCTAATAATCTTAATTATTCAAACATTTACTAAATAGAGAAAGCTGAACTAAATTCTGTATACATGAGCTAATATACGAATTATATATTTAAGTAGATAAAAATAATAACATTTGTACTAAATGGAATATGAATATTTATTAAAAAGGTGTATATACAGGATATATATATGATTATAAACATCTACACTATTCATGTATGTCAGGTGAGAAAGAAGGATTACAACCCTTGTTTCCCGTTCGGATAAAATCAAAGCAAAAACAAGTTTATGCCTAATAATAATTATACTATAAATAAAATTGTAGGTAAAACAAAAGGCTTGACGATTTGAGCATTGTAACGTAAAATGTTATGAATATTTGATTATTACTTATTGATGTTGGATATGTGATATAACATTTTATTTCAAAATATGATTGATTTACAGCTGTGTTGTCATTAAATAAATGCATACATGCCAAAAATTCATGCATCATAAATCATTAGCATGACATCTTGGAGAAATAAGGGAGACACAGTTATATATATAAATATGCATATAAATATGTATAAAGAGTGAAATAAGGGAGGTGCTAGTATATTTATATATTAAAATGATATAGAGACAGAAGATGCAGAAACAGTAGGAAAATAAATTATTGAAAATATGCATAGTATAGATTTTGTAAAATCAGAGATAGAGATTGATATGATCATAGAGAAATGACAAATTCACAGAAAAAGTGAATTCACAGAGAAATAATGAAATGATAGAGAACAGAGGAATGCAACACATATTTGCATTTATTATCAGATAGTATATTATTTTTACGAGGAAAGTTGAATGCAACTCTAAATTTGCATTCATTGTCATCAAGCACATTATTGCTATTATTTTGATTAATAAAGCAATGTTATGATTGGGCTATGGAAAAATTGACTAGTATACAAAATTAGATGCAAAAATTTATTAATTATTATTATGATATCAAGTATCGATGGGATGATTTTATTATTGCTATATTTATTATGATTAAATTGTTATGAATTTCTTTAATTATTTTATTTATCATTTATATTTATTCACTACTTAATTATTATTAGACATTACTAAGTTTTATACTCAACTTTTATTATCTGATGAACGCATGTCAGAATAGTTTAAAGGTGCATTCGGATCAATAAGGTATCAACACAGTCAGGATATTTTGAGACTTGTACAACCCTCAGAACCACATTCTAGATAGTAAAATGTATTTCTAGAGAATAAAATTTTATTATGCAATTATCATTGTACAGTTTATAGGCAGTAAAATATTTTATGCTTGTATATTAGTAGAGATGCTAAAATTACCTAGTGTATAGCCTATCTAAATTTTATAAACGATGTTTATATATAGAAAAATGTTAGATAGCATGCCATATTCATTATGTGAATGTTTTATATGATAAGTGATGATAAAACCACATGTTATCAAACAAATGGTAATAAAAATAAACTAAATATATTTTATCAAAAAAAGTTTTTTACAGATCCTTTGTAAAATGATTAATGAATTTCTATATATAGGATTTTTATTAATGACATGTTATAGTGATATTAGAGCTATAGTTAGCTTATGATATTAAATTTGAAAATTTTATAATATTTTGATTTTACTGCCTATAAATGACATATTGCATAACTAGAAATTATGTTATAATTTTGATATTGACTGGTATGATTCGATTAAATTTTGTTACAAAGTTAATAGAAATGACTAATAGGGCTATGATAATTGCGGTGAAGGTAGAGGTAATCATGATTCATAAGTGGGTACGTTGAGGCTGGTAATAAAGTTGAAGCTAGGCAAATACCTATAGAGCAAGTTGAGTCGATTGAGAGGGTGCCTCTTACAGAAAAACCAGCAACATCCACTTTTGATCTAGTAATTACACATACAACTAGTCATTTACAAATGCTATAAGGCCAGATGACTGAAGTTATACAGGTGTAACCATAGACAGTTAGGAGAGAGCCAACTCTAAAATATTTCAAGAAATTGAGATCATATAAAGCAATGGATTTTTCCAGCACTAGAGATACCTATGTTGTTGAGATGTGGTTAAAGCAAACTAAACGAGTAATGAGGAAGCTAGATAACATCAATCAAATAAAATTTGAGTATGTTATTTCACTACTCCAGGATGATGCATATGAATGATGGATGGAAGACGGTGCCTAATAGCTTGATAGAGCTACCAATATTGACCTGGGATGATTTTCAAAGGGAGTTTAAATAAAAATATGTTCCCTCAACATATACTGATAAGAAATTACAAGAGTTCCTCAGCCTAAGGCAAGGAGATATGATAGTAGTAGAGTATGAGAGAGAGTTTATATGATTAAATTATTATGCTACCAGCTTACTTACTTGTCATACCCCCCATGGTGTAACATGGTCCCATATAATAGTTAATAGTCTTCGAATAAATAAAAACTATTAAATATCTTACAAGGGATGCTTAAAATTTTTATTAAAAAAAATTCACACATGAATGTAAAATCCCCAATTAAGCTTCATTCATAGGGATACAATGACATATAATTAATAAACATCAATGTAATTATTTACTTCCTTGGACTCATATACATAATTGCATAATTACATAACTCACGAGCACTTGACATTTTTGAAACTTTGGCACATAAATAGTCTTGCTGATTCGGTGTCTTTGTATCCATATGCTTCCTTATAAACTTTCAGCCTACGTTTATCAAATGATAAATACTTAGTATTTCACTCAGTGGTGCTATATAATAGACGCATAATAACAATATCATAAGCATACATTATGATTCAAATATCTTATCATCTATAAACATATCATGCATTAAATACTTGCTATACCATCATATAAAAATACAAAATATCTTAAACATGAGTATTCTTTATAATAATCACCATAATATAGCATTAAAATACCCCCTTAACTCAATAATATTGAAAACTAGTTGTAAACATTCCATAATAGTTCAAATATCATGGAACACTATTTCATGTACTAATAACATCACATGCCTTCTATTGATATTTGTAAAAAGAATACTTATTTCATGGTATGTAAGTCATTAATGTCATTTCTATCAATTAAATAATGTAATAACTATGATTGTTCATAATTATAACCATAATCAGTATAATTATCTGTAACAAGATAATACTACATGTATTATTACATTAAATGAATTCATAGTAACACTTCTATATCACATTCAGTAATCATAGTGAACCTTTATCAAATAGCATTAAGCACATTAACTACCTGTTTCTATATAATGCCATATTACATTCATAATAGTGTGTTATCATGGATTAATGATAATTGATAACTATATCATATAAGATCAATAACAATCATTCTCTATGCAAATCATAGCATAATTTCATCTTTACCATGAATGGTTCACTGTATGCACTCATATCATGCCTTTGCTTTCACTTTGCTTTTACTTTTCCAACATAACATAGAAAGTTATGGAAACATGAATATAAATACTATAAACAGTCATCGATAACTTCCTCTTTGTATATTACTATATATAAAACATAATGTCTCTATAAACATCGATATATGTATACTTGTAGTGCACTTGTAATAACATTATCTTTCATTTCATTGTAATTGAGGAATAATGCATGACTATGTGTATATAATCATGCTATGCATTCTCCCTCTAATTTTCCTGTAACATTTCCTTTCATTTATGTATGATTATGCACAATCTTGTACTGGGTCTTGTATGTACTGGTACTCATCTTTCGTAGGAGGGCATTATAACTGTATGATTCAGTGAACCCCTTTTTCTTTCCATATAGGAACAAAATTGTATGATTCTATCGAGAGAATCCATCATCTTTATGACCCAGTATGCTTTCATAGCATATAGCTCTGTATCATTTCTCTCTTTTCCCACCTTATTGTTGACCCTGACTTTTCACCATCGTGCGATTTCAGGTTTCTGTTGATTCGGCTTGATCTTAGTCCCTGTATCGACCCCAATTATGCACATAGGCCTCTGTAGGCTTCTCTTGGGTATTCTGGTGTACAGAATACATTAGAGTTGGTGGGGCCCACCATGATGCCTGGCGGGACCCGCCACTCTCATTTTCTCTATTCTGAGTATTTTGTACATGCAGAATACCCTTCACAGTTGCCTACGCAAGGCAAACCATTTGGAATGCAAAGTATTGCATTTTTGGCCCTGGACACTATTCACCATGAATAGTACGTAAGTGGGCCCGCCAGGCAATAGTGGGGCCCGCTGCCCCTGATAACCTATTCTGTGTATTCTGTACTTATAGAATACATTTTCCAGTTGCCTTACGCAAAGCACAGCGCTTGGCATCGCAAATGCCATCTTTGGGGCCTACTACGCTGTAGGGCCCACTTAGGGTATTAGTGGGGCCCACTGCCTCTATTAGCCTATTCTACCTATTTTGTACTTACAGAATACATTTCATGCCTGCCTGCACATGGTAGGATGCATAGAATGCAAAATATTGCATTTCGAACTTAATTCACTATTCACTATGAATAGTATACAGGTGGGGTCCGCTTTCCCCAATTCACCTATTCTATGTATTCTATACTTATAGAATACATTCCGCTGCCGCCTTACGCAAGGCATACCTCGTGGCATCCCGAATGCCACATTTCTAGGCTCACCGCGCTGTGGGGCCCACTAAACATTAGTGGGGGCCGCTTCCCACTATAGTCCACTTTGATGCATTCTGTACGCACAGAGCACGTCTTATCTGCTGCCTTACTTAAGGCAAAATGCTTGGCATGCTATTTGCCACTTCTTAGGCCCTTTTATGCTGTGGGGCCCACCAGGGTACTATTCAATATGAATAGTACACCGGTGGGCCCACCACTCGACTGGGCTAAATTTGAGTGTTCTAAACGTATAGAATACATTTTCACTAGTGCCTACGCGAGGCACGACTCACGGCATCCTAAATGCCACATTTTGGCCTTAATGGGCCTGTTGGGCCCAAAACAGGCCCATTAAGCAAAACTCGATGTTCAGGGCTGAATTTGAGAAAACTTATAACTGTAAAGTTTCTCGAAATGTCGTTCGCATCTCGTTCCGCCCGTACGAGGTGAAGCCCATAGGTCGAAAATGCAATGTGCGTAGCGTATAGCCCTATAGGCTATGCACGTTGCATAGTAAAGACGTTTGGTCGGGAGCCTTCTCGGGACCGCATTTGGAAAAACTTTATTCTACAAAGTTATTCCTTACGTCAAATAACGCTTATATGCTTCGGGGTACATCCCGAAAATGATTGCAGTGGGCCCTACGCGAGGGTTTCCAAACTATAGGCTATGCATATAGACTTATGTGCGCAGTAAATAGGCTATATGCTGCGTACATAGCCCTATATATGGCACACATAAGTTTAAAATTTTTCAAATCCAGGTGAAAATTACAAAATTGCCACGCCCAAAAATTGCTCTATAAATATAGAGCTAAGGGTCATCTGAAGAGGATCCCAAAATTGCCACAAGGCAATGCCAAACTCTGCCAAAATAATTTCTAAAATTAATTAAACACTTAATTAATTTTTCTTAGGGATTTAGAGACAAATTGGCTCTGGTTAGGCTCCCTAAACATGTAAGGAAAGAAGATCTACGAAGGAAAGCCCCTGCTCAAAGGTAATTTTTGATTTTTCTTCATTTTTCCTTATTTTTCTTTAATTTTTTGATCTATATGCTGCGCATATAGATCTATGTGCGCCACATGTAGCACATGTGTGGCACACATAGACCTATATGCTGCACATATAGGTCCTAATTTTCAAAGAAACTCACATTTTTCCCCCGATTTTCTTCGGTTTTCTTCCCGATCTGGCCATTTTAGGGTCATTCAAGGCCTTTCCATGCTTTGGGTGCTCTAGATCTGCCTTAAAACTTGCTGGATCTAAAATAATTTTAACTTTAAAATTATTTTTCATGATTTGGATGCAAATCCACGAGCAAAAACTCAGTTTTGGGTCCGATCTACCTAGATTAGGGCCGGATCTAGGGTTTCTGCTGAAAAATTTTCAGTTTTGCTTCAGTTTTCAAAGCTACATGCCCCACATATACATGTATGTGCACCACACATACCCCATGTGCAACGCACATAGATCCCGGTTTTCACAGAAAAACCTGATTTCAACCCGAACCGCTTCGGTTTTGAATTTTCCAGTGACTCCAGTAGCCTTTCCATGCACTTAGGGTTCTGGATCTTTCATAAATTATCTAGATCTACTTGGTTTTAGCTTTAAAATCATTTATTTCAATTAATTGCTTAATTAATTGTTTGGTTCATCAAACCGGAGGTCGAAACAAGGTCAAAATGAGGTACTGTCTTCATTAAAGTTGCTAGATTTGGTCTGTAGATTATTTCTATGCTGACAGATTTCATTTTCTTGCAGATTCATCAACTATGTGTGCCACATGTTGGTCTATCTGTGCCACATCTTGCCTATGTGTGGCGCACATAGCCTGATGTGCAGCGCGCATAGTTCATGTTTTTCTAGAAAAACTGTATTTCAGACCATATTTCGCTGTGTTTTTGATGTATCCAGTGGTATTTGATGCTTTACAATGGCTCAAGTATCCTGGAAAAGTCATAAAATAATTACATTTAATTAATTTTGGCCTCAAAATTAATTTTTACGGTAAAATGCAATTTTTGATCGTATAAATGTGATTTTTTTTGAAAGGATTGGAATTAATTGGTCGTAGGGCTATCTCCAGTAATTTTTGTGTGATAATAGTCCTCTTAATTAATTTTTCCATGATCAAACAAAAATAATTTTGCCTAAAATTATTTTTATTAAAATGAATTTTCACAATCTGGCTCGTGTTTATTATTTCAATTATTGCCTAATAATTGCTGGATTTTGACTCTCGGTTCGTACTTTTAAATGGTATTGGACTAGTCAATTAAATCCAAAATTCATTTGCTACTAATGAATTTTATTCGTTTATTTTGCATATTAATCCATCCGCATTTTTGGATTGTGAAAAACTGTAAGGAATAGTGCCCGGGAAGGAGGGGATGTTACTTAACGTCCTAAAATATGCATGCGAGGATATTTATGTAATAGGGTAGATTATTATTTTCTTGTAATAATTAATCCGCCCTAATATCCTTTAATTTCCTCGATCCCTTTCACTGGCCTTTATTTTTATTCGTATATTTGCCTAAATATACTATGTCATCATGTCACATGCCATGTCACATGACACATGCACACATTACTATGCATGCCATGCATATACTGTATGCCATAACATA
>CANYBF011177602.1:0-57954 GCA_948192965.1 Dalechampia spathulata | reverse complement strand
TGAATTGTTCTACACACCAGAACACACAGAATAAGATACAAGGGCCTATACGCATAATTGGGATTGATACCGGGGACTAAGTCCTAACCGAATCAATAAAAATCCTAAATTATACGATGGTGAAAAGTCAAGGTCAACACCGGTGCTCTCAGGAATTTCGTTTGTCAAGGTTTTAATGCGGTATGGGCATACAAGAAGTGGTACAAGCGTACCGTTTGGTTTCCCAAGTTGTACGGGCATGCAAAGAGGCCGTACGGAGTAGAAAAATGTCCAGAAAGTTTGGTATGGTCGTACCACTTGGTGGTACGATCGTACGCGATGTTTTATCATCATTTTGGAGACATTTTTTGAGTGTCATACGAGCGTACGAAAGGGTGTACGGCCGTACGGATTAAAATATGTATTTTTTAGTATTTTTGAAAAAGTTATATAACGGTTTTATTTTGCATTTAATGCATCCCCAACAGTTATATAAGCTTAGAATAGCTTATATAAGTGTAGATTAACCTTATTGAAGGTAGGAAATCAATTTACAAACATTATTTTCTTTGTTAAATACATTTTGATGTATTCTTGAAGTATTTTTCTTGATTTCTTGAGTGAGGTTTAGTGTAAGCCTTAGGAAAACACTTGTTGTAAGGGTTTAAGTGTGAGCCTTTGGAAAACACTTGGGGTTGAATTCTTGGATTGAATTCTTGTTGAAGAATTCTTTATTGTATTTATGTATTGATTAGTGGAAACCTAAGTTGTTTGCTTAGGTAAGTGGATGTAGACATTTGTTGGCCGAACCACTTTAAATTTTTTTGTATTTTATTTCTTTCCATCTCTTCAACTATTTTCGATTATTGTATTGCCTCCATACTTGGGATTTTAACTATGTTTTCAATTTTTAATATAATTTAAAGAATGATATAATAAATATATAATATGATATAATTTTATTAAAAAAGAAAGTAAACTATAATTTGAAATAAATAAAAAAAGAAAATGAGTCTATTTTTATAAGTTAGAGGAAGAATAAGATAAATTATTTATTTTTTATTTAAAAATAAAAAAATTATAAATATAAATATTATATTTTATGAATATTTATGATTTTTTATTAATAATTAAAATAAAATTTTTATATGTTTATATAATTATAAATTTATAAATTATATATGTATAATTATATTTTTGTATATAAATTAATGGAACAACTTACCAGTTTAAACGAGTTAACTATTATCTAATTTGAGTTTAATTTATTTATTAAATGAACTTTATTGAATAAATTTAAATCAATTTTTATTAAATAAAATCTTAAATAACTTATAAATCATTCAACTTATTTACACTTCTATTCAATTTTATATTTTTATTTATCATTATCTCATCATGTTATAATACATTTTTAAAAATAAAAAACCAGCATTTATTACTATAATTGTTATTGTCAACATCCGCCAGCAACAACATGCTCAAATGACTTTCGATCACTACTATCAATTATTACAATAAAACTATAAAATAACAATAATAAATAAATAAATAAATAAAATAACAAACTTCAAAATAAAAATACTAAAAAACGTAAAAAAATTCCAAACAAATAATTTATTTTTAGTTAAAAAAATTGTTAATTATTTAATTTTTAAAGAATTTTAATAATAACATATATGATAAATATATAACTATATATAGTAAATATATATCTATTAAATGGTAGAAAAATTTAGATATGAAAATTTTCTTATATACAAAGATAAAAGAGATAAAATTATAATTAAAAATTGAGGTAAATTTTTTAAAAATATATTGAAAACATTTTATCGTATTTCAAAAAATTGTAAAGTTATCTCTTAATAATTGATTATTGAAGTTTTTTTTTTATAATTTTATCAATTTTTTCATTAATCTTAATATACATTTAACTTAATTAAAATTATTTCTAATATTTGATTTTTATTTATCATAATATCACATTCATAAGTTATTATCGTTTTTTAGCATAATCATCATCAACTATTATCACTGTTAATGTTAATTATTAATTATTATATGTCATTATTATTAACTTTCACCAATTAAAAATATATAATAAAGTAAAAAAAATATAAACAACAAGAAAATACGAAATAAAATAGATAAAAAACTTCAAATTAAAATAGAATAAAAATAATCTATTAATCATTCACATAACATGAAAATTATTATTTTTTAAAATATGATGTAAAAATAGTAAATATATGAATTTATTGATCTATATATATATATATATATATATATATATAAGATAAATATTAAATAAATATGTTAAATAATGTATATCATATATACATTTATCATAGAATATATGATAAATAATAAATACAAATCTATCAAATTAAATAGTATGGAACATTATACCATAAAAAATAATATTTAACCAATAAAATAAATTAAATTAAAAATTAAAAATATATCAAAAAATAATATATTCAAAATAAAAAACTTTAGAAAAGAGGAAAAAGAATCATATATATTATCATTTTTTGAAATAATAATAAAAATAATAAATTTTATTTTGCATTTTGTAAGAATTTCAGATGATTTTTCAAGAAATTGCAAAAATAATTTTATTTTGATGAAAATAACGTTGAAAAGGTTATTTTTATAAATATTTTATAATAATCGGTCAAGTTTATAATTTTTTTAAAAAAGAATTTCAAAATTTCCTCAATTTCTCTATATAAGTTGGGCCTAAGGCCGAAAACAGTAACCTGTAATGTCTTCAATTGGGCTCACTCCTAAGGCCCATTAGTCCAATTTCAATATTTTCCTCAGTTTTTCGGTTAATCAGCATTGGGCAACTTCCCAAAATTTAAAAATTTTTCATAAATTCTAGGGTTTTGCGTCTCATTTTTTTGTTTGTTTCTGCTTTGGGATCGAAGAAGTGAGCAAGTAAAGATGGACGATGATCAAGAGATGGAGAGATTTGGAATGGAGAATGATTTCGAAGGTGGGCAATGGATTAACGGCGAGTTTTTTTACAAGAATCGGAAAGAGAAACGCAAGCAAACCAAAGACGATGTTTTGTACGGTGTTTTTGCCGATTATTCTGATTCTGACGATGACTATGACGGTGGTTCATCAAGAAAACGGAAAAGAGACCGTGAATTTGGACGAAAGCCTGACCTTACAAAGCCTGTCAATTTTGTTTCTACAGGTAAAGTAATGCCTGATCGAGAACTTGATAATAATGATAATGATAATAGTAATACTAAGTTAAAAGAAGACGAAGCTGCTGCTGTTGATGATATGTTTGCCGATGACAATGAGATGTTAGGGTTAGGTTCAAGGTCAGGTTTAGGATTAGGGGCTTCTGCTTCCGGATCGGGGTTAGGGTTCAATGGGGCTGGAAAGGTCAATGAAAATAAGGATTTGGAGGATGGTGGTGAGGACGAGGAGAATTTCTTGCCGACAGAGCTTTGGAGGAGGATAAAAGAAGGGGCGCAAAGGAGGGAGCGAGAGAGATTGGAGAAAAAGGAGAAGGGAGCATCAGGAAGTGAAGGTGGGAAAAGGAGGGATGTGAGAAGTGGGGATGTTGGGGAGTTTGAAAAGCATACCAAAGGAATTGGGATGAAATTGTTGGAGAAAATGGGGTATAAAGGAGGTGGGTTAGGGAAGAACGAGCAAGGTATTGTAGCACCAATTCAAGCGAAGTTGAGGCCAAAGAATATGGGCATGGGTTTCAATGACTATAAAGAAGTATCTGCTAAGCTGCCACAGTTGGAGGAGGAGAAGAAAGTTGTGAGTGCTAGTGTTAATCAGAACCAGAGTCAAGGGAGAGTCAAGGAGAGGTTGTGGGTGAAGGGGAAGAGGAAGAAGAAAGAGGAATATGTCACGGCAGAGGAGTTGTTGGCAAAGAAGGAAGAAGAGGGTTTTCATGTCGTGCAGAAGGTGCTTGATATGCGGGGGCCACAAGTGAGAGTTTTGACAAATTTGGAGAATTTGAATGCTGAAGAGAAATCTAGAGATAATGATATTCCAATGCCAGAACTTCAGCATAATCTGAGGTTGATTGTGGACATGGTGGAAGCTGACATTCAGAAGATTGATAGAGATTTGAGGGATGAGAGGGAGAAGGCAATTAGCTTGAAGAATGAGAAAGAGAAGTTAGAAAAGGAATCTGCACTGCAAAAGAAACAACTGGATAACATGGAGGAGATCATGAATGTATTGAGCTATGTTGAGGAGCAGAATTCCTCTGGAACCTTGACATTAGATCTGTTGGCAAAATGTTTTACCGACTTGAGGAAGAAATTTGCAGATGATTACAAGCTTTGCAACTTGTCTTGCATTGCTTGCTCGTTTGCATTGCCTTTGTTTATTAGGGTATTTCAGGGATGGGATCCTCTCAGAAATCCGTTGCATGGTTTGGAACTGATAGAATTGTGGAAGAATGTTTTGCAAGTTGATGAAAGTAATGATATATGGGATGTAACCACACCTTACTCCCAGTTGGTATCAGAAGTAGTTTTTTCTGCTGTGAGAATATCTGGTATAAATACTTGGGAGCCTAGAGATCCTGAACCTATGCTTAGATTTTTGGAGTCATGGGAAAAGTTGTTGCCTGCTTCAGTTATGCAGAGCATTTCTGACGGTGTGGTCTTACCAAAGTTGACCGGTGCTGTGGACTCATGGAACCCTCAGCTCGAGACAGTTCCAATCCATGTTTGGGTGCATCCATGGCTGCCATTACTGGGACAAAAATTAGAGTATCTGTATGAGAAGATTCGTATGAAGTTGTCCATGGTTCTTGATCGATGGGAGCCTAATGATAGATCTGCTTACACTATATTGTCACCTTGGAAAACTGTATTCGATTCAGGCAGTTGGGAACGCCTTATGCGTAGGTTTATAATTCCTAAATTGGAGCTTGCGCTGCAAGGTTTTGAAATAAACCCAGCTGCTCAGAAGCTTGATCCATTTTATTGGGTAATATCATGGGCGTCTGCAGTTCCTATACATTTAATGGTTGATATGATGGAGAAATTTTTCTTTGAGAAGTGGCTTCTAGTTTTGTATCATTGGTTGTGCTCAAGTCCAAATCTACAAGAGGTTCATCAATGGTATGTTGGTTGGAAGGGTCTCTTTCCACCAGAGCTTCAGGCACACGAACATATCCGTTATCAATTTACTCGTGGACTTCAAATGATTGATAAGGCCATTGAAGGTATGGAAGTACTCCAACCTGGCGTGAGGGACAACCTCACTTATCTTAGAGCACAAGAGCAAAGGCAGTTTGAGGCCCAGCAAAGGACTGCAGCAAATGCACAGCCGCAAATGGGTATGGCGAGCACATCACGGTCAGACAGTGTGAGTGGTCTTCAGATGACATTGAAAGAGGTCGTGGAGGCACATGCCCAACAACATGGCTTGCTATTCAAACCAAAGTATGGCAGGACATACAATGGCCATCAGATCTATGGCTATGGTAACATTAGCATATATGTGGACTCTGTGCATCAGATGTTGTATGCCCAGACGGATGAAAAATGGTCACTGATAAATCTTGATAAATTGCTGGAGTTGCACAATCGTTCTGTTACAAAAAGGAGGTGAATTTTGGAACAGCCAGGGAGTGTCTGTCATGTGGAAGGACTGCAGGCTAAGATAGAAATCTTTATACTTTGTGCATCAGGAGTAAAATTTTGAAGAGGCTAGCTTTCTGTTGGTTAATTTCATTTGTGTTACTCATCACAAACTCACAAGCTGTGTATCACAAAAGCTCATTGTTTTTTTTTTTGTTTTAGTAACACTCAGATCCTTCTTTAACTCAATTTTAAGGAAAATTCGATCATGTAAAACTTTATTATTGTTAATATATATTAAAAACTCGTATCAAGCTGGATACTGTGAATTAGTGTCATTATAATGTCCCTCCGTTCATATAGATTGCATTATTTTCCGATCATTATGATCCTTCTCCCTATCATTTTGGCTGTAAGTTATACCTTGTTCTTCGTTTCTGATGCGCAATCTGGCCTAATAACCTTGAAAAAGGCTTTATTCCTGTACTTGGTTTACCTGGTGAACAATTCAATGGTGTTTGTTATGATTAAATTTTATCATCATTAACAGGTTTAGCAAGGTTCTGTATGGGTTTGTCATATGGAAAGAGGGGAGAAATTACTTTGGGATATTACAAGTATTGCTTCTTGTATGCTTGAATGAAGATTAGCCTATGATATCATTTACTACTTTCATTGCCAACTGGAGATGTTGGAGGCAGTTATAAGCAAGCTAATGACTTGATCCTTGCCAATCAAATTTTACAACACCCACAGAATCAACCCGAATGAACCCTAATAACTGAAAATGACTAAAAAAAAAAAAAGTATGCAGCCAAGATAAGCCTACTTGAATGCTCTCCCAGCAGCTGCTACCTTTGGCCTTGACTGTCAACTGAAAATACTTGACAGCTGCTGCACATTACACTTGAAATGTAAACATGTTAGTTTCCTCGAGACAAATGACACTTGTACCCATCTTTCAGGTTTGTAAGCATAATAAGCAAATTGAAAATCTGGAGAGAATGAAAAATAAATTGACATTAGCCAGTGAATGAAGAAACCATAACCATGAATCATATTTCATGCATAGCATAATGAATGATCGTTCTTATCATATGAGCCCACTAGCCCTGTCAACTGTTCTGAGTACAACTTTCTTCCCCAACACCAGAAACGTAAACCCTCGCATTAGAAGGAAAAAAGATGAGCAGATTTCAGAACTAAGCAATCCTTCCATGGTCTTTTCTGCCTCGGGACGCCCGTGGAATGGTTGTAACATGATAATTGGTCCTACGACCTACAATACAATGTTATTTCAGTTAAAACTGAGTCAATGTATTCTATCTTCCTCGCTTCTGACAGAGAATTCAGTATGTTTAATGTAAAGCAACTAGTACCCCATGGCATGCCGTTATTAACTGAAATACTTCCAGGAGAAAGTGGGCTTCCAGAATTAAAGCTGGGTTGAGGGGGCTGAACCTTCATATGATTCCATTCGCTACCCCGAATGGGAGCTCTCCCAGGGTTGAAGTGCGAGAAGGATTGCTGTCCTAATCGGCTTTGCGGGTTTTGTGAGATATGTGGCATGAAATGTGATGGCTTTGACATGGAACGACCATATCCAGTATGCAGATCACGAACAGGAGGGCTGCCCACATCTGCTTGTGTGACTTGTACGGATCCATTTTTCCTGATACACGTCACCCAACTAGAGGTGCTCAGAAGGTGGTAAGTACATAAACAATGCAAGACACATGGATCCATTTCGCATTGAGGATGAAAAGGTGCTTTTCCAACTTGATTTTTTTTTTGTCAAAATTGTTGTTTGAAGTTGTGAAAGCAGGTAAATTAATGCTTTGTAAAAAGAAATTCTTAAAACATCAAATCCTCAGCTAATCCACAGCTTCCATTTGTTGCTACCAAGATTTCATTTAGAAAATTTGACATTTGAGGGTACCCTATCTGCATATGCATGAATCTAATATTCAGGAAGAAGATCCTGATCTGTAAATAAGATGAATAACAGTATATGCAATGGAAGATGATAAATGAAATAGTTGAGATGTCAATGGTACCTTTGAAATAATGAACCGGAGCCTTGGTTTGATGCACGGTTTGACCTTCCTATACCGATTGATGAATCACCTGAACCAATATGCATGTGTTTGCTGAACTCGGTGCTTATGGAACTGACATCAGAACCATCTTCTTGCAGAAGCAGTTCATCACTGGACATGATTTATTAATGCCATGTCAACAACAAAAACAAATAAGCACAGGGCTGGCTTGTTAACAACATCCAAAATCAATCATGTTGTACATATATATATTTTAAGATGATGGAAAATCATAATAAACAACACACGGCTTCTTACTTGCTTACCTGTAATTAGGATCCCAATCACCTGGATCTGGTAATGACAGGCTAGGCTCAGGCTTATCAACAGCCAGTCCCGCATTCTGAGGGAAATGCATGCTAGAAGGCTTAAAGGATCCTTGTACATTTTGAATAGCAGAGTGACCAGTACTAATTCCACCACCTCCATGCTGTTGCATCCGGATTCCAGTGCTGGAATTTGATTGTTGATGTGAAGGTGAACTTCCAAGTACTGAAGGATTACCCTCAGGTTGGGTTGAACTAGTTCCATCAGCACATTGTCCTTGCCAATGTGAGGATTGTGTACTCTCCTGAGCCTGGGGACTTCCAGAGTACCCCCGATGTTTTCTTCGATTGAATTGGGTAACTGCAGCCATTTTTCCTAGAGGTGATCCATGACAACTGCTTCTTACTGGTGAAGTTGGACCATAATGTCCTGGAGAACCACCTGATACTTGACAGTAGGAACTTGGAGGAGTAAATTGTGAGGGACTAGTGCCAAGAGGGAGGGGTGCAAAGTTCCCTGTTGATGGACTTGTACCAATACTATTTGGATGCGAGTATGGAATGAACAGCCGTCTTGCATCTGGACTAGTTCCAAGCACTGACAGACCAGCCTGGGGATGCATGTTCATTCCAGATGGACCAACTGGTGAATAGTACGCAACCATGTTGCCGCCATCTCCATAACTTCCACAACTGCTTCCAAGGCCAATACCGTCATTGTAGCTACCATAACTTCCTATACTTCCATAGCTATTACCATGTTGATATGGAACTAATTGAAAGTGAGGACTGTTAATAAGGGATACTCCGGGCCTGCCTAGAATCTGCTTTGAAAGTACATTTATTGTCAATATCCTTAAGCAATCATCCTTATTATATATTTATGACCATATATTAATATTCACCAAGGTCAAATGAGCCATAATGCTCACAAAATTTGCAGAATTTTAATTCCTTTCCATTATTTGACCGACATGCACGTAAAATGTAAAACCATGAAATATTTCAAGCGGCAAGAAGCTCACATTAGGAGAAAGACCAGCAGCAAACCAATGCCCGGCACCTGGATGATGGTCCACCTTAAAATTTTGTGCAACAGGCTGCAAGCATATATAGAGAGAAGTAAAATTCATTTGACAAAAACAATACATTGATAGATATGCCTAACCTCCCATGCTGACACAAAGCCTAAGCATTCAGCCATAAAAAGCATGTCGGCCATTTGCGATTGAACCAACACACTACTCTACTTCCTCCTGAAATATTTGAACCACACAATACTGGAGACTTGCAGAGCTCCATAAATAATGAGACTAGAGGTGGAATGAAAGGGTAAAAACAAGTTAAAACAAACAATTTGGCAATGCTAATTATCTCATTTTAGCTTCCATTTTTATGAATCCGAAGGATGAAAACTCAGAAGTAATTGAAAGCTTCCTATTTTGAACTGTCCAACGCTAAATATGAACAAAACAACTTGAAGACATCTCAAGCTTCATAGTTTATGGAGAATGAAAAATGACTACTATAGAAAGAAATATGTAGCACGAGAAAAGAAAGGAAGGTAGCAAAACAAACTGAAATCGACTAAATGAAAATGCTTAATGAAGCATATAACAATTAACTCAGGAGAATAACAAGCACACTCCTCTTACACATCACTCGATCTTGGGAACAAATGCTTGATGAAAGATCTAAATTTGAGCTCCAAACCCAACAAGCAAGTGTAACTGAAAAAGTGAACAATCTCATCTGCTTACCATGCGAGGACTCTCAGGAGGAGGCTTGAAAGGACAGGTGAAAGGTTCTCCAGTTACAAAAGGGTGTTTTGAAGCCTATAGGATGGTTAATTTTTACTGCATTAATGGAGCAATCAAGTGTAACAACATGACAAAGTTGCTAACAGGAACAAGTTCAATTACCTGAAAAGGGGACCACCTTTTTTCAGGATCAAACTCAACAAGCCCTCTCAAGAAATCAATCAATGCTAATCGTATTTGGCTTTCTGTTTTTCATTAATAACACAAAAGACATCAGCAACTTCAAAAAGTAAATATTACTGAAATTTATTTGACACAATCTCGTGCTACAGATGTAAGAATAACCTTTCATAATGTCTTCCTGTGGCAAATTCTTTCTGTAAGGATAGTTTGTAACAATTGCCTCAAGGTTCTTATGATGGAAATATTCCTTTCCAATCGATGGTTTTTTCAACTCCCTCTGGTAGAAATCATCAATTATCACAATCAGGCCTCTCAAATAACAGAAACATGAAAGTATGAATAACACAACATGCTCTTATGCTGTCTCTGCCCCAAAAAACATATCATAAGCATCCTCTTTTCCTATTCATTGATTTTTCTCCTACTTCTAGAACTAGATATGAACACTTACAGCTTCATATTCATCCACTGTTAATACTTGGTATGCACTTTTGCCACCCATGTACATTTCACCATTCTCTATATTGTGGACATTCCCAATGCACTTAAAGAACTTGCTTGTATTTTTTGCATCCTTTAGTAGATAATCAGGGGGTCGTCCACTGCAACAATGAAATCACACACAGAAATGCCACTCTAAGCAATTGCCAAGGCATAGCCAGTTCATAGGCTAACATTATTCTAAAAACTAAATTTTTTCAAAGCATCAATTATAAAGAAATCATAAAGAAAGCAACCATACAGTGGCAATGCTAGAAAATATTGTGCTCTAATGGTTAGTGTAGGCATGTTATTGCTTTTCAAAATCGATATGATTGAATCAGAAAAGCTAGTACAGTCAACCATAAAGAGTTTGTGGTACCAAACGCCAATTTTTAGTAATTGCGTTTGTAGGATAACTATCTTCTTATTCAGGATATGCTTAACCAATTTTTGGAAAAGAATCACTACAAATTACGAGATCAAAATAATTGTCATTAATGTCAAGGAAATTTTACCCTTGATACAGCTTAACAAGTTTTTTTTTCCCTCGTAAATTGGACATTCGTTATTGCAACAATACTCGACGACACAAAAAGGGGATGACACTAGATGTATCAAGAGCTAATTAAAATGTTAATATCATGTCGATTGCCACAGAATAGAAACAAACTTACCCTAGTATTTGAATCATTCTCCTCAGAAGATCGAACTCTGAAGCTCCAGGAAAGAGGGGCAAACCTAGAAACAATTCTGCAACTATGCACCCAAAGGACCACATGTCAATGGCTGTAGTATATCTGGAAATGGTTAAGGTCCAAGCGGAAAAGCCCATGATAGCAAAATAATGAAGGTACACAAAAAAATCATTATTGAGATAACCATCTATCACAAACATTCAGAAACTATAAAGGAAAAGCTACATGATTAATGTCACAGGAATTTTTAGCTTGATGTCAACTTTCCATAGCATCAAAGTTTTAAAATGATGTAACAAGGTAAACATTTTCCTACACGTCATTTTTCACATACATAAAACCTTACTGGCAATTTATCAACTGGAGTTCAAAGGAAGATAACTATCCATATATGATGATAGCAGTCTGCAACCTGAAGATTTACGAATAGATCATGAGTTATCCAGATGAATGTCTGCTTTGATTTCGACAAAACCAAATTTGTATGCTTATACACCATGAAACATTACCAATGTTCTCAATGATTACATCCTGACATGTGGATCTGGTGAAGTTTTCGAACTTCAAACAACTTCTAAAATAAATTTGATAACATTTCAACACGTGAACATAAGGATAGAAAGTGATACAAAGAAGAAAATATTACTGCATTTTAAAAGGATACTGATATCCAAGAAGCACTTCAGGAGATCTGTAGTAACGGCTCTACAAGATAAACAGATACACAGAATATGAAAAAACAAAAAAAGAAAAAGAAAAAAAAAACTGTTACAACATTCATAGATGCAAACCTGGATATATGAGTAAACAGTACGATCCTCCATGCATGCTGATCCAAAGTCAATTATTTTAATTTCTGCTGGCTTACTGTTTTGCAGCACAAAAATTTATATTGAAAAAATAAAAGAAAAGGAGCTACTACAGACTTTCCGCCAAAATCCATTGAGATTAGCAGTTCACCTTGCGCACAGCAGAATGTTTTCAGGCTTCAAATCGCAATGGATTATTCCAGCATCTTTTAACAGAGCCAACCCACGTAAGATCTTTTGAGAAACAGGAGAAAAAGAATATGAGCAACTCCAGAAAAGAAGCACCAGGGTAATAATTTAACTTAAAACATAAAATTGGTAGACCTGTTTGGAGAATAACTGGACAATGCTCAATGACAAACCCCTGAACTGATTTATCTTGATAAGTTCGTACCTAAACAATTATACAATGTTTATATATGGAAAGATAACCAATGCACTTTTCCAACACAATGCTACTTACAAAGTAAATGCGGAACTTACAGATTTGTGGCAAGCAGTTCAAAGCAAATGCACAAATGTCGTTGAAATACAAAATAATCATAAATTCGGACAATGTGATGCTTATCTTCAGGATCGTACTTCTTGTTCAACTGTAAAGAGCAATCACAGAAATTTCAGTAATAGTATAACACAACTGGGAGATTTATAAATAAAAACGTGAGGCTGTTTACCGCTGTTAAAATGGAAACTTCAACTAAAGCTTGTTGATAGTAAGCTGGTTGATTTTTAATTATTTTCACAGCAACAAAACTGTTTGTTTCCACAACCCAGCATTTAGCAACCTGTCCAAAAGTCCCATGGCCGAGAACATCTTTGACAACATATCTGTAAACAGGTTACCAAAATTTAAGAAATTAATATGCAACAACTAGGACAAAACACCCTGGAGGACATTACAAGTTGAACTTCATACTCTATCATTATTTGGATTGAGATAGAGAATACTTTGTACTTGGATGATCATTTAATAACTTCCATATTGACCATGCTTGCTTCTGTACTCTTTTTCTTTTTAAAAGAAAAAACCAATTTTCTCTTTCTCCCTCTAATTTCTCTAATATAAACTCAGGTTACAAAAGATTATAAGATCATTTTCAGCAAAAAATGACACATAACTTGAGGAAAAATGATAGTCGTGAACAAACCTTCTCTGTGTCTCATGGTTGACCAAGGGAAAATTTACAGTCAGAATAAGATCAGAATTCACATTATCATATCCATCATTCAGAACTCCAATTGATGGGGTGGTCAGATATCTTTTAGGATTTAGCTCTTCAGAATACGTGAACTTTGGATTGCATATTTGATATGTTTCAACTATGTCCTTCGTTAGTCTTGCCACCAACTGCACAGATTAAAAACTCCAGTCAGCAAAAGATCTACAGCATAGACACACCATGATACAATATTGAAAATTTATGAATTATGTACACACCGACAGAAAGGCTATAAATCAATCTGTAGAACCGCCATATGTACCCTAATTGGTAGAATTACAGGATTCAAATATCACGCGACACATCATTTATTCCAACAAACTAAATTCAACTTCAAAACAATTAGTGAAGGTTAATGTTCACTTTGTCGTAAGCTTCGTAGTCTTCTATGCATCTAAGCTTGGAACTGCAACCATATGTGTATGATCACAAAGAAAATCCTTGAAGTCATGTCTAATCTTGTAACCGACTACTGGCTGCATGAACCTATGAGCCACCTTCAGGATTTTTGGACCAATAATGGCTGTTTAGAGCTAATAGTATCCCTCTGAATGTTACCCGCGTGTTTCAGATTGCATGAGAAAGAATCTACTCTGTAATGGTGAATCCTTGTTTTTCTTTTTGCATCCATAGTAATCATTTGAAGGTGGGAAAGCAAGGATAATCTATCTAAAGATTGAGTTGGACAGCTTAGTTAAAGCATGATATCCTACATTGTGGAGTTCTGATTTTCCTTGTGACTAGAAATCGTGCAGATATATGTAAATCTAAGACAAAAGCAGCTAAGAGATGTTCTGAACCAATTCCATACCCAAAGAAAAAATCTTTAAAGAAAACTCACTAGAAAAGAGCCCACTTTACCACTAAAACAGCAGCCATTCATACCAACTTCTAAAAACCTTCACATTTCACATATTGAACCTTCAGATTCTTCTTAGTATGTAAACACTGAACCAGTAAGAAATTCAGAATCCAATCAACCAAGCAAAGCAAACCAATAGAGAAAAAGAAAAACACTCACAGGTTTTCTGGCAACAACACGCAAAGCTTCCATCTTGTTATAATCAGCTTCTTTCCCTGGCAAGTAGGGATCGAAAGCTAGCTGCTTTGGCCTCCATCTGATTGAAGAAGAAGAAGAAGAAGAAGCAGAAGCAGCACCCTTCGATTCTCGTGCTTCATTAAACCCAACTCCATCCATTGACACCAAAAAAAAAAAGCAAAAGCCAAAAGAAAAGGAGAAAAAAGACCCAATAATCAAAAACCTGCCCAGAATCACTTCATCAACTAAAAATTTACCCTTTGCATCATAAAGATTAGACTTTGATCAAGGATTTGGAATACCCAATTCGGGTTTAGCCAAGTAGAAGAACCCACCAACAGATTCTAATCCCATATCTCTCATTAAACTGTCACCACTACACCAGGTCAAAACCCAGAAAATCCCATTCTCTGAGTTTGATCCATGAAAAACCACCCAGATTCAATCTCAATATTATTATGATTATGATTATTATATATGCTATAGGATTTGTTCATGATAAATACATAAAATACAGAATTAAAAAAGCAAGCATTGATAATAACTTCGAAAAAGATATCAGATCAATACAGAAGATTTAACTGAGGTCCAAACAAACTCCAAAAGCTCCAAAATTTTGCATAATTTCTTTTACCATTTTCAGATTTAAAATAATCAAGACAAAACCAACCATATATGTTTTTGTGTTCATCTATACAATATAAATATTCAGTTAAATTAATCAATTCGAAGGATATTTATTTATTTATTATAAATTTATAGTAAAAAATTATTATTTTTATAAAATATTTAAAATTTATATAATATTATTACAAAATATAAAATAAAAATTATTATTTTTATAATTATTCTATTATTCTTATAAAAGTAATAAAAAATTAATTCTTAAAAAAATATTATTTTATAAATATTTTTAAAAATTTATTATTTCCATGATCCTTTTCTCATAAATCAATATTTTTGAAAATTTTTGTTGCATTCTAAACAATTTTAAATTTTTTATTTTTATTTCTTTTATTTTAATTATTTATTTACTTTTTTTTATATATTTTTTTACAATTCTTTCAACAAATAGTAACTATGTTCTTTTTTAAAAAAACTGTGTTTTAAATAATTTTATTATTTAGTTTATCCACTGTCCAATTCACACGTTTTCTATCATTGCCACGTCAGACTTGAAATTAGCTTACGTGTAACATTAACCACATGTACTACCTTGTACAAAAGTAACATATTACTTTTTCCAAAAAAATAATATTACAAAAATTACTTTATCTTTAAAATTCAAATTTATTTTAATAAATTAAAAATTTTAATATAAATAATTATTATTTTACTTATAATAATTCGATTTTACAACTATCTTGCATCACATTTTCTTTTTTATTTCTCTTATTTTATTTTTATGTTTATTTCATTTAAAAATATAATAAAAATTATTTTTATTTATATTTTATCTGATATTAACAATTATTTTTCATTTTTACTTCATTTTTCATATTATTTGATATATTTATTTTTTTAATAATTAATGCTTTTATTATAAAAATTATCAAATCAATAATAATAAATACTTCTATGTATAAAATGTGTTAAAATTCAATTAGGAAAATATTTAAAAGCTGAAAATATTAAAATAAAATAGATAAGTTCAATATTCTAACGTAAATAATTATTTATGAAAAAGGGTTTCTTTTAGTTATATTAAAAAGATAAGGGTCATTTGATTAATTATTTGAAAATTGAGGACTATTTTGTAAATATCCCCACATATGGCGCTGCTTTTGTGGCGCTACTAGTCGTTGGAGGATAGCGTCGGTTCTACAGCGGCTATGGCTGCGAAACCGCCATTAATTTTCAGCGTCTACAGGAACGAACCAGAGCTGATCAAACCAGCAAGACCAACTCCGTATGAATTCAAATCCTTATCAGACATTGATGATCAAGATGGACTCAGAATTCAGTTTCCACTAGTTATGATCTACAGTTACCATCCTTCAATGCAAACGGACAACCCTGTTATTCGCATCAAACGGGCACTTTCTCAGGCACTTGTTTTCTACTACCCTTTTGCTGGTAGACTGAGGGAGATGTCAAACAATCGCAAGCTGGTTGTTGAATGTAATGTCGAGGGGATCTTGTTTGTGGAAGCTTTTGCTGATGTTAGCGTTGAGGAGCTGTCTGCTGGTGGTGGGATTCGGCCTCCCTTTCCTTACTTGGATCAGTTGCTTTTTGATGTTGCTGGTTCTAGTGGGATTGTTGATTGCCCTTTGATGCTGATTCAGGTACTTTTAATTCTTGCTTAAATGCAAAACTCTCTTCGAATCAGATCACCTGAATCGTTATCATTCATCAAATACGACAACTATTTTGCTTTTGCTATATAATTAAACCGTTGTTCTGATAATCATTCTGTTAAGGGTAATTTTAATATCCTCCATTGGTAATCATCTAAGTCTACATATTACAAAATCATAGAACAAAACCTTGGAATTGGTCATATTGGATCATGATGATAATTTTGTTTCTGATGCTTAAGCCAACTTCCTATGTAAATAAAACTCCCCCTTTCCATTTAATATCTAATCCACTATTTAAACCGGACTTTCATTTTAGCATTATTACTAATTATAAACAGCTTGGTTTCTTGTGTTATACTTGGCTAATAAAGTATACGTAACTAGCCTCAGAGATCATCCAGGTTCAACCAGTCACTGTTCACATATGGTGGTGAGAGCATGCTCTGTGATATATAGAGTCATGGCTTGATATGTTTTGATGGTATATAAATATAAAAAGTGATGAACTTTACATTTTATTTTATAATTATCTAGTATGATCTTTAAGGGTCGTACAAAAATAATCATTTTCTCGTAAAAGGAACAGATTTTCACCCTAAACATATTAGAAATGAAAAATAATGTGTCTTAGGAGATTTACATGAATGATATTGAGAAAAGGGTTTCTTATCGGAGCTTTTTGAATTATTGTTTTTAAGTTTGTAGCCATTAGCAGATGGCCAAGCTCTGGTATGTAATCTGGAGAGGAGCTATGGTAGGCCACCTAATTTTAGACTTGTGTTACTGAAACCATAATAGAGTTTAGATGTAGTTAAGTTTGATTGTAATCATAATTTTTTCTTTTGCACTTTACTGTTATGTCTATGAAGGCCAAATGATCCATCATATAGCAGATTCTAACATGGCAGGAGTTCAGGTTCTGTTTGAAGATTATAGTTTGGTTTATCCTTGATCTGTTCCTTAGCATCGTTTCCGGTATGCGTTTGGAAATGAATTGGAGGTCTGTGTCCTTTCGAAACCGATTTGGATTGTTGTTTTAACCTTTTCAGGATCTCGGATGAAGATCGTATGAGTTTTGCATGAAAAAGGACTTCCATGAAGTTTAGATATTATGAGACTTGACTTGTATGATATTCATTGACAGGCAACACGGCTCAAGTGTGGAGGAATTTTCTTAGCTATTCGTTACAACCACACCATGAGCGATGGAAAAGGAATACTGCAATTCTGGTCAGCTGTAGGCGAGATTGCGCGTGGAGCAAGTACCCCGACGGTGCTGCCAATTTGGGAGAGACACATTCTCAATGCAAGGAATCCCCCTCGTATAAGTTGTCTACACCAAGAATATGTTGACCTGATTGACAATGAGGAACAAGTTCCTGGTGTTGACAAGGACCATCGTTCCTTCTTTCTGAGTCGTGCTGAAATAGCTTCCCTTAAAAGCTATGCGCCTCTTCATCTCCAACCCTACACTAGTTTTGAAATCATAGCTGCATCTTTCTGGAGGTGTCGCACTATTGCACTTCAACCGAACCCTGATGAAGAAATGCGCTTGCTATGCATTGTCAATGCTCGTAACAAGTTTAATCCTCCCATACCTGAGGGGTACTATGGCAATTGCATTGCATACTCGGCTGCAGTAGCTAGAGCTGGAGATCTTTGCCAAAAACCAATAGAGTATGCCTTGGAGTTGGTAAGGAAAGCGAAGGCAAACGTTACTGAACAGTACATGCGATCGGTGGCCGATTTGATGGTGATCAAAGGTAGGCCTCATTATACAATGGTGAAGGCATTCCTAGTATCAGGAGCGGAAAAATTAAAGTTCGATGAGCTGGATTTTGGATGGGGTAGAGCCATATATGCGGGTCCGGCCAAGGGAAACGTGGCAAGCATTCACATATCCTGTAGAAATGAGAAAGGTGAAGATGGGATTTTAGTAACCCTTTGTTTACCGAAGCCAGCCATGCAAAGGTTCATGAAGGAGCTGGATAGCATGTTGAAGAATCCGTCAAATGGTGGTCAGAATGAATCCAAGCTGTTCTCTGCATTGTGAAGAAACTGGCTGCTCTTCTGACCTGGGGGTGACCAAACTATATGTATATTTTTATTTCTACTCGGTTTTATGGTTTTTCAGTTCCCTTTTTAATTCTCAGATTTGGTTTAATTTTGTTTTATCAGAAAATTAAATAAAACTGAATCGATTAAACTGTAATATATATGTGATGGTAATGTAAGTAAGCTTCTATTATGTGTCAAGAGAGAGTTTTTTGATTCAATTTTCAAATCGAACCAACCGTTATTTCTAAAATATAGATATTAAATCTTCATATACATTGATTCAATATATTTATATGTGATTTCGGATCTTTTCGAGTTTTAAATGAAATATAATTTGAGCAGTGAATTTTCATTACAAGTTTGATTTATATCAAATTAATTGATTTAATTCATATGTAATAACATAAATTAAAATTAAATTACGTATAATTTATTTAAATTAGTTATATATTTTTCAATATAAAAGAAACTATTAAAATTATTATATTTCGAATTTAAAATTTATATTCGTTAAACTAATATATATATATATATATATATATATATATATTATTGATATAAAATTTGAAATAATACTTTATTTTTTATGGATTTGATTCATTGAACATGATCGAAACAAATAATTTTCTATTTTCTTGTGATAATTGTATTTTTTGAACCATATTTATTTCTTTTTGTTGGTGCCTTGTCCTTTTAGCTACACATGAATTAAATTTGTAACTAAAGGTTGATGCAGATTCCATGGAGGATGACGTAATTGGTAGTAAGGTGTTTGGCTTTTATTTACCATTACGAAACGTTACGGTAATATTTGGTATGATATAATTAAGAATTTAATGTAATAATAATTATATTATATTATTTGAATAATAAAAAATATGTATTTAAAATTCATATTTGAACATATATATATTTTTTCTTAAATTTATTATTATATTTTTCAATTATAATTATATTATAATAATTTTATTAATAAAAAATCAACTAATTATTAATATAATTATAAAAATAAAGTTATATAATATTAAAATTAAATTATATTAATTAATACATAAGATTAATGATTAAATATTGAAATATAAAATAAATATTAAAATATTGAATACCGTAATTTTAAACATAGGAATTGAGATATGAATGATGATTTTTAATAAAAAATAAAATTTTAATTAATATTTATATAATTTAAAATAATTTATTAATTATATTAAATTTCATTTATAATTTATTATCTTAACATTACAATAAAAATAATAATTAATAGTTACATTGCATATTTCGATATATGAAATTATCATATATTTTAGCAAACCTAACCATAGGGCACTGGCCCTATATAAATCATCAAATCTTCCATTTATAAATTTCTTATAAATTTTAAATAATTATATGTTAAATAATAATAATAATAATAATATTTATAATAATAATAATAATAATAATTATTATTATTATTATTATTATAATAGTTGAATTAATATTTAGAGGAGAGGTTTGCATTAATTGGAAGAGCACATAACATCTTTGTTGTTATAATAATTACTAGCGTATGGACATCCATTGTCTCTTTCCCATCAATGACATAACCAAATTCATGTCCTTCTATGTCAAACCTCATCACTTATACTCTTCCCCTCTTTCTTGCTCCGGCCGACCATCATATATCATCATATTATATATCAATAATTATAATACTATCTAGATAGATTTATAATCCTGCTTCATGAACTCATATTATTCGAAACTTTCTTAGAATGAAAATCAAAGAGAAACAAACAAACCCTTTTCAATTGTGAAAGGGTAGCTATAAACTCATATTACCTTGCATGCAATATATATATATCTTGACTAGTACAACACTGCTTATGGAAGAGGAGCTGCAGCACCGTCTTCTTCTGCAGAAAACGAGCCGGCATTTCTATTCCCAGGCTGCAGATTGTGTCTCCTCGATGGTCCTGAAGGTGGAACAGGAGTTCCTTTTGGCAGTAACCCAAATGTACTGATTGGTGGAAAAACATGCATGATATCATTTTCCCCTTCATGGGTCCTCAAGCTATGAACTCTGTACATAGCTCCATTGCAAAAACAACACAAGACAAGCTGGATAAGCAAAAGGAAAACAATCTCAAGATTTTGTTTACTGGCCATGAAAACACCCCAGAAAGAAAAAGCTTCAAGATAAGAAAGTATTCTGCTTCTCTTTCTACTATATATCATCTTATATACATACATATATATATATATATATATAGCTTGTCCTTCTTGTAGCATAAACAAAAGTCAAAGGATGGTACATTTTTCTTTGAACCGACGTGGTCTTATAAGAGTTATCGACTGTTAGTCGGTACATATACATCCTATTCAAATACGATATATAACTTTACAGAAGTTTAAATCTTGAGAATTTTAATTCTGGATGTGATATATGGTAAATTTTCGAGTTATTTTTGATGCAATGGAATAGAAGGAAAGCAAGATGTCAAAAAAGATGAAGAGGGTTTAAGAGTAACGGATGCTGGCGGACAAAGAAGAAAGTTGAATATTAATTGGGGACTTCATATCTCCTTATATGAGACAAATTTTGTTATTAATGCCTATAAAAGAAACGGATTTTGCCTATGCCTCCCCAACATCACTTACATTCACTTTCCTCGTTAAAGGAATCTCATTTCTAATTTGGATGGTATCACCTGTTTGTCGTAAAAGAAACTAATCAAAAGTAAGGACCCTTATGCTCATTGGATGGTTCAATTACTCATATTTTTTTGAGATATTGATACTTAAAAGAAAAGTTAGGATGCCCTTGATTTTATCCTTTAATGATGTTTATATGAGTATTTTCTTATGATATTAGATATTTAGACTTCTTAAGATATGAATAGGTATAAGAAAACTATGATCACTTTTATGTTTATAAGATATTTAAACTCGCAAAATTTGATATAGATGAATATTTTTTAGGTTTTTTTTTTAACGAGGAGAGGAAGAAAGTAGATTCTGATATTATTGATTAATTTATAAGCATAGATATAGAAATCTTTCTCGTTAGGGAAAAGTATTTGTATAAAAACAAGTACCAATTGTACTTGCACTATATTTGTCATTAGTATCTGATGAACTTTAAATCATATACAACTAAGAATGGCACTGTATGTACTATTTCTGTATACAACTCTAACCGAAATCACAACAGACAAGATGAACTATCTTCTTCTGTCAACAAAAATGGAAGACCTGATGCATGGATCAGTCTAAAAGTAAGTTCTCCCCAATCAATTTTCAGTTGGGGGCAAAACGAAATGCATAGCAAGTAAAGTTAACTGACTGATGGCAACATTGGGTCCATTCCAAGTCCTGAACCGCCAAAACTACCAGGTTCAGCATGCTTCACCCTGCCAAAATAGCGGATATGGCGCAGGAGCCTGGCCAGGAAGGTATTATGACAAATTGTTGAGCTATCACAGACGACTGCTACATGTCTTCGTGCTCTTGTTATGGCAACATTCATTCGCCTGCTATCTCCCAGGAATCCAACTGCTCCTAAATTGTTTGATCGAACCTGGAGAATGTGAGCGATAAAGTTGGTCATGCATTGATCAAGTTTATCAGAATTCTAAATCGTGGTTGAATTTGTTCAAACCATTGATATGATTACTGCATCAGCTTCTCGGCCCTGGAAGCTGTCGATAGTTGCAACCTCCACACCATCTGCCTCTGGAAGTTCATCAAGCCTGTCTCTCAGGAGTTGTACCTGAGCAACGTAAGGTGATTGAACTGCAATGCTTGTTGGCCTGACACCTGCAACATGTTAAAATTTAATAACTTTCTTGCCAAGGCTTTGAACAGTTTTGATTTAAAAAGGAAATGTGAAGTTGCAATTTATCAGAGCACCATTCAAGTTCTAGGCTAGAAATGATAATGGAAGAATGCACAGACACTCAATTTATCATTAACATCAGAATTTTCACCTGCATAAATTAAGGAAATTATGTGTTGCACAACAATTTCAGCTTCCCCTTCATTGTAAAACGAACCGGTTCCAGCTGGGTCAATATGCTCTTCACAACCCAACGACAGACTTCCATATGGCATTCTGGTGTCCAGTAACAGCAGGGGGCATTGAGTTATCCATGTAGGCTGTCGAAACATATACGAAACCATCAGGTATGTGCTTCATGTCGAAGTTAAAATAGGATACAGAATATTCTGAAATGCCTAAAATACAGGGTTGTTACGTTAATGAATGGAGAATCTACAAGAAGATGCGAAGCAACTTTTGAAGAAGACTTCAGTTGTCCACCATACATCTCCTTGGAAGCCCAACTGGCAATTGCATCATTCATACGATATTGAGTTGTTAACTGTGCTGAAAGGAACCCTTGATGCAAGTTTGCAGCTCTTTCTAGCAAAGATACGCCAAGGCCACCCTCCAGGGCTTTTCTGGACAGAATCACTGGAGCAAGCTGGCACTGATCCCCAGCAAGAATGCAGCGTTTTCCTTGAAATATTGGAATCCAGCAAGAAGGTTCTATTGCCTGTCCTGCTTCGTCTATTACAACTAGATCGAATGTATCCAGTCGTCGGATCAGCGGATCAGCTGCTCCAGTGTTAGTTGCAAGCACTACCTGTGCATTTGATAGTACCTCCTTCACGGTCTCCTTCTCCTTCTTCTTCATGGTCTTTCCAAGCTGTTTCAAAAGCTGACGGATGCCAGCAGCTAGAGAATCATCCTTCAAGCAATGTCTTAGGTCTTTTCTTAGATCGCATTTCTTCCTCTCGAACTCCATTTGGAAGCTTGCAAGCTTATAATTCACTATTTCACTCAAAGACTTTGATGAAACAGCAGAAGAAATGCGAGCTGGATTACCAACCCGCACAATCTTTAATCCAGAACTCGAAAGTTTTTCAACCATATTATCAACAGCTGCATTTGTAGGAGCTGTGACAAGCACCCTTTCACCTTGTTGAACAGCACAAGCTATAAGTTCCTTAAGCAAATCTGACTTCCCAGTTCCAGGAGGCCCTTGGATTATCAATACAGGTCGTTTCTTGTTCAATCCCAAGGCGATTGCTTTTCTCTGTGAATCATCAAATTCTTCAATTCCAGAATCGCCATTCAAATTTGCTTCATCCCAAGCTGCCAAATCTTTTTCCTCCAACCATGCAATATCTTCACTGTCACCAAATAATGTAGCCACAACAGCAATGGAGGGATTTTTCTTTCTTAGACCATTCTTCTGAAGCAGCATCAGGGCCTCACAGTTACGCTTCAAAAGAAGATCACAAGCCGTTAAAGATGAGCATAATCTGAAAAGAAGAAAAGATACATAACTATGTTCTATTAAATACCTCATATGTGAGGACATCGGCCAAGCCATGGATACGATCAATGCGAATGCTCTTGCCAAAAAGCTTGGAGAAGGTGGAATCACCATGACGAGATTCTAAAGCTACACTGATGCTACAGCCATCCTCCCCAAGGTTGTTGATAAAACCCTGCATGCAAGAAGTTGCCCCTGCGCCTGTGTTATCACAAATCCTCACACAAACCATGTCGCCAGGTGAAAGGGTTGTGGGTGGCAATCGGTGATTCCCTTCGACCCTGAACAATACCAGGTGCATTCCTCCTAACCCTGTTTACATATTCTAATTCCCATGTTACTTGGCAGGTACTTATAAACGAAATAAAAGCAATTACTCGTCATGGCAAAGCTAAAATTACTGGATAACCTGTAGATGTGCTAACTGCATTCAAGTTGCAGATGGTGTCGCAGAGCTCTTGCTGAGCCTGGCCATGGCTTACTAAAAACTCAATTGGCTTAAATGAATTGGGATTTCCATCAGGAGCAGGAGTTGGAGAAGCATTCAGTTCCTCCTGCGTATATTCCAATTCAGAATCCCGTTCTATGTGAAGCAATTCTGACATTTTCTCGGTGAATCCATCAATCCTGTTTTGAATCGCCTTAGATTTCTCCAAGTTCATTCCTAAAACACCTTGCAAAGCCTTTGGTTCTGACGCTTTCCGTGCAACTGCTCTATGTTGAACTGCAATCGAAACATCAATCGCATCAAAATTCAAATCTTTTAAAGCCGTTGTATATGAAAGGCATCCGTGACTGAAGTAAACACGTCAATAGTACATCTTTGAGACTCATTACTACATTAAACAATGGAAGAAAGGAAAGAACCTGAAGTAGCAAACTCCTTGAGCAACTTCCAAGACTCCGTCTTCTGCCAATCTTGAACCAACCCTTCTTTCTGCAACTCTTGAAGAACGCCACGCAACTCTCTCTGGAAATGATCAAACAGAGTAGGATAATGACTAGAAGCCTTCAAGCAAAGGGCTTCACGACCAAAAGGAATAGGAACAGCATTGATATAAGGCTGAGCCTGCGTGATGAAATTCAATCCAGCCTCTAAACCCATCCTTTGTCTCATCTCCAGAAACTCTCCTCGAATCTCAGCAGAAGCAAAATCAATTGCCATTGCTCTCATTCCTTGGCTTATCCATTTCACTACACTCTTACCCAGATCTTTTTTCCCTAATGGGTCCCCATTCTGATGCAAAGACTTAACATTTACCTTTGTTTTCACCTTCTTTTCTCTCTCGTCAGGAATTGCAGGCTTTCCACCATTAGTTTCAGTAGCATCGGACTTCTTGGTGTTTTTGGACATGCCAGTTGTTTTCTTGACATGGGCTTTTCTTTGCCAGGTAGTGGTAGTTGTTGAAATAGCTCTTGGTTTGGTGACGCCATTGCTGCTGCTAATTGAAACCAACTGCTGATGACGAGTTTGAAATGAAGAAAGAAATGGGCGTTTAAGATCACTGAGGAAAAAGCAGCGAGATTTACAACAAGAATAAGAAAAGGAGAAAGATTGGGAATGGTGAATGGGTAACAATTGATGAGCAAGAGAAGACAGAGTTAAGCTACTACAGCTAGGTAACTGTTCTAACACAAAGCTTGCTTCCATTTCATCTGGAACCAATCACCTTCACCTGTGCACTTGCATACTTTAATCCTGTATATTTCACCGAGTTTCTTTCTTTATTAAGCAAAAATCCAAGAAAAAGAAGTCAAAAAGAGAAGAACTTGTCCTGCAATTGGATAATTGGTATTCTGTGGCATTGGCAGAGTTGAACAGAATGTTGGTTCGTCAGTATGCCAACGTGTTCAATTGGTGTTCCATCTTTCTGATGTACGTGTACTTTTTAGTCCACTATTTTGTGCAAGTTGAGTGGTTGATGTGTAACGATCTTCACCAATCAACACGTACGGTTTTATGAAATATCTGAAAATCAAAACAAAGCTCCAAGAAATGTCAGAATTTTCCTGTGACAATGACCTCCCGGTTTTTCTCTCTCCTTTTTCTTCATATTCTTTCTATTGTCGTTGGTCTCTCATTTCCATCGAATTTTACAGTTCACGGGAGCTGAAACCTGTTAATTTTCACTTGCATGTTCCCAAGAACAACTCGATGCATTTAGTGACGAACCCACAATATAAATTATTTCTTGCTTGTTGGGGCAACGGATAGATGTTCAAGGGCTGTTACCAATATCAGTTGTGTCGTGTGACGAACATGAAAGAACAGAAGTAAAATGACTTGCAAGCTGCAGCTAGCGAATTATTATATCGAGTATTTGGTCAATACTACAACCAGTTCTGGCAGTGTCATCATCTTTGATTTATAAACATGGAGGCAATTCCAACACTTTATTTGACAAGCATGACAAACTGAAATTTCAGGCAGGGTGGGTGATGCACAGTGGAATGGAAGGAAAAAGGTGTCTCTAGTCGATATCCTGGCGAGAAGTTTGGAACCACACGATTGCAAGAGTCACAATGGATGCATAAACTGAAGTGGGTAGTTTTTGCACCACCTTTCCGACGCCTGGGACGCCCTCGGTAGCTTTCTTTGTTGCTGTTGCCACGGTGGGTGCTACAATCAGAGTGATTATCAGTCCTTGGCTGACAACAATGAATGTGTCTGCTGTTAGCTTCTGGATAAACTTCACAAACTCTTGATGGTCAATTTCCCCATCAAAGTTGATGTCGCATTCCTGCGGAAAATGGTGAACTTCAGATCAAGGAAATCTTATACAAAATGGTAACTAAACAAGTGCAAAGAAGTTAAAATTCTCAAGAATATTTCAGACATCAAATTTCCGACTTATCAACCATTGAATTATCAGGATAACTTCTCTGCTTAACATCTCCAGTGCTTTTAGATGCTATATATATGCAATACCAAGACGAATCCAAACAGCAATCAATCAAACATCTTGCTAAAAGTAAAACTTGCCAAGCACAAATGCCTGTCCAGACATTCACGTTACTGTCAAAAACACCAGAGCCCTAAAACTGGAGATCATAAACGCAAAACCGAGGTCTGAACATGCACAAGCGAGGAAATCACCTTCCTTGACATGCATAAACTACCAGCACATATCTATGCTGTTATCAACCTTCTTGGAATCAGCTTTTCCCATCCAACTTATCAAAATCATAAGCTAAACAGTAAACTGAACAACAACTACGCAAAAAGCATATTGCGAAACTGAAGGAAGTGTAAACATTTCTCGGAGTTTTGGTGCATAGTTATAATGTTAAGACTATTATCAAACAAGCTATTAATGGAAGGCATAGTTAAAACTTGGAAAATACTAAATCAAATTGCTTTTAGCACAGTTTTCAGTAAAAAGGCAAACGAAAAGAAGCAAAACACTGTACAGACAGCCTAAAATGCATTTGCTTTCATGTATATTTCAAAGAACTGAAGTGCACCTGCATCATGGCTCTGACTTGATCTTTAGAAGGCGGATCGAAATGGGGGCCAGGTAAGCGCTTGTTGATATCACTGCAATATGAACAACAATCGGTACATCTCTAAGGCTACAACTAGGGAAAAAGTGAAGTTATTTTCCAAAATCACAAGTTCAACTGAGAAGAGAAAACTAAATAGACAAACATGTTACTTGTAAACAAGTAGAACAGCAATGTATAGATCTTCAAAGGAGAGATTAGCCCTTCCAGAATGATTTTTGATGCGGTTATAAGCCTTGTCGGTTATGATTCTTATCTGCTTTTCCCTCCATTGCTTACCTGCAAGCAATTGGTCAAGCTACTGGGCAAAACATTAAGACATTCTATAGCCTGAAACCAAAAATTGCTTATTAAATTACAACCAAACTTGGAAAGAAGATCAAAACCACCTCAAGATTGCCAGCCAAGAACGTAAACACAATGATTTGAACACGAAAATATCAGAATCCAATAAATTAATCCAAAAGGCAGGCAAAATTTTCAGAAAAGAACGCAGATTGACAAAGAAAGAGAGAGAGAAGAACCCAAACAACAAAAGTGTAACAAATATCAATCAAATACAAGTAAACCAGGAAAGGAATTAACCCGTAAAAGCAAATCTTGAAAATTGCAAGCAACGAAAAAGGAGAAGAAAGAACAAGACAAGGTACCGTTAAATTTGTCAAGAAGCTGACCCATGAAAGATCCAAATTCAAACTAGACACAGCAGATTGATAAGAGTGAATGATATTTTACAGAATTCAACCATATAAACGGAGTGTCTGTAGGAATAGTGAGGTGTCCGCAAGCCGCTTCTTGTTCTTCGTTTTGAACCAGTCGTTATTTAGCTTAAAAGGCAGACAAATGCTGGTTCTGATTTAGCTAAACAGAAGGATTCTTCTGCAATCTGTCCTACGTTAATTTCGTACATCTCTATGCTGATTGTTTGCCACGTTCAACTTCTGTCTAAATATCATAAATTGATTAATATATAATTATTTTATTAATTAATAATAATTAATAATAAAAAATCAAAAAATTGAATTGAATCATTTGAATTGACATTACTAAATAAAGATATTTTTGAAATTATTTTAAATTAATTGTTAATTTTTTAAAAATTATTTTTTGAAAAAAAATTTTATTTATTTATTTAAAGAATAATTTTAAATAAAGAATAAAAAAAATTTTAATTTTGAAAGTTCGAAACAATTTTGACTCACAACACGAATGCACGCTGCCCCTCTGAAAACCCTAAATTTCAGATCCTATAACTATATAAACGTACGACGAAGGTCGGGGAACGACAGTGAGATCGAATGGTAATGAAGAAGAAAAAGGAATACGATCATCGAAATGGACGGTTGGATGTTAGACGCATTAACGAGGCGGAGATAGGCAGCTACATTCTCAGCGAAAAAGAGATACAATTCAGAAGAATCATGTGGGATCTCTTGCATAAAGATGACTCCTCTGGTGATAGATCGAAGATGAAGAAGCAGAAGAAGATTGCTGCTCCTGCTAATAGAGCTGATAAAGTTGCAGATTCTTATCTGAAAGATGATGAAACGAACCATCCGACCGCCAAGAGAAGCACTAAGATTAATTATGATGCGTTGCACAAAATCATGGCGGAGATGGATGACCGGATCGATCGGTGTAATGATGGTTCTGACGATGCTGTTTCGGCTTCCGGAGACCAGAACATTGACCCTAATTTTGATTTTGATTTCTGATGAGTTTTCGGTACTACATTTTTTTTAATAGAGCAACTTCCTCTTTTCTTTTAATTTGGTAATTAGGGTTTTTCAGACATTTTTTTTCATTTTTGACAGTTGATGCTGCAATTTTTGATAATTAAATATTTGACATGCATACATTATAAAAATTCAAATTTAAGCTGCTCAATTATTTATGCATTGGAAGGGACCAAAATAGTCATCGTCAGATAAATTATAATATTTGATGATATTTTGGACTACATGGGTCATATTCTTCTATGTTTTGATGATTTTTGTTGAACTTACCAACTTCTAATCATTATGGAAGAAGTTTAATGGTAAAGTTCATTCATTGTATCATGGAATTAAAAATCGATCCAGAATCAAAAATAAAATTGAAATGAATGAGTGTTGGTATGCTATGATCTTGTGATTCTTGTGAATTATAGCTTATGCTTACAAAGATTTTGTATTTGTAGATAATTGTAATGATTAGTCACTAATTTGGAAGCAAGAAATATTTTAATAAGCTTATTTTGATAAATTTCAATAGGTTATAAAATTATAACAAATTGTTGTGATGTTAGATAGGGAATATCAATCATGTTGTTTTGAGAATAATTGTTTATAAAAGGGATCAACAACTATCATATGATTCCATATCAACCATCAACATGGGAGAGGAATTGAAGCTTTTCAACACAAGTGCTAGTCCTTTTGGTTTGAGGGTCAAATGGGCCCTAATGCTTAAAGGGATTCAATATGATTCTATTGAAGAAGATCTTTCAAGTAAGAGCCCTTTACTTCTTCGATACAATCCAATTTACAAGAAAGTTCCAGTGCTGGTTGATGATGGAAAACCAATTGTGGAATCACTCATAATTCTTGAATATATTGAAGAAACTTGGCTGCAAATTCCTTTGTTACCTTCTCATCCTAATGAGAAAGCCTTGGCACGCTTTTGGGCAAAATTTGGAGATGATAAGGTATTTGAGAAAATCACCGTCACCTCTCCTTTATCGTAGTTGCACATGAATTGATATGATTATGATACTCGACTAGTTTTTGGATACAGGTTCTCCCATCAGTATGGCTTGCTTTTATCAGAGAAGGCAAAGAGCAAGAGGATGCCATAGTTGATGCCATGAAAAACCTGAACTTTTTAGAACAAGAATTAAGAGGAAAGAGATTCTTTGGTGGAGAAGGCATTGGGTTTACAGATGTTGCATTTGGTTGGCTTGCCAACACAGTAAATATACTGGAAGAATTGGTTGGCGTGAAACTAATTGATGAAATGAAATTCCCATTATTGGTTGGATGGATGAAAGAGTTCTCAAACTCTCCGGTGATCAAAGAAAGCTGGCCACCAAAAGACTTGCTCATATCCATATACAGTGCTTTTCTTGAAAGCTGCCATGATCTACAATGTAGATAGTGGAGGGTCTTCGAGCTTGATTTAAAATTTTTAAATTTTAAAAATATTTAGTTAAATTTTATTTGAAAAAATTAAAATTTTTGGTTCAAAGTTTAAAATAAGTTGCAAATAGAAGAGAGATTTCCAATTCAGCTAAATTCATAGCATAAAATTATGAAAATAGATCAATTATATGTATATATTAGTTTTTATTATAATAATTACAATAGTTCTATGTATGATTATAATATTTACTAAAGTTTATATATATATAATTAGTAGATTTTACATGATTCTCAATCGAATATACCGTTACCTCCTACATTAATGGACAAGGAAATGATCAGCCAAACTGGAGGGCTTGAAATTATGGCAGAAGAAGTGAAGCTGTTGAAGACATGGTCAAGTCCGTTTGGATTAAGGATTGTGTGGGCATTGAAGCTCAAGAGGATCCAATATGATTAAATAGATGAAGACCTCACCAACAAAAGTCCATTACTTCTTCAATGCAATCCTGTTTTCAAGAAGGTTCCGATTCTTGTGCACAATGGGAAACCTGTTGTGGAGTCGCTTGTGATTCTTGAATATATTGACGAAATATGGAAGCAGACGCCATTGTTGCCACAAGATCCTCGCCTGCGAGCTTCAGCACGGCTCTTGGCCAAGTTCGGCGATGACAAGGTACATTCATGCATCATCTGATCTCGGGTGTTTTCTTCATCTGTTATCATGTTAATCAGATGAAATATTTGAATACCATGATTCAACATCATGAGATTCATGCCACGATGATTGTAAGCAGATCATTCTAAGCATTTTATTTTCCCAATTAAGGTCATGTCATCACTCTGGGAAACATTAACCCAGGAAGGAAAGAAGCAACAAGAGGCTTCTGTTGAGGCCATTGAGAACCTGAAACTCTTAGAGGAAGAACTCAAAGCCAAGAAATTCTTCAGCGGAGATGGGATCGGATATCTTGATATCGTATTTGGTTGGCTTGTCATCTTGGTGCCAGTATTAGAACACATACTTGGTTCTAAAGTGATCGATGAGGAAAGATTTCCTCTGTTATCAGCATGGATGCGAGAGTTTTCGAGCGTTCCTGAAATCAAACAAAGCCTGCCTCCTCATGACAAACTGGTCACCAAGATCCGTGCCCTTGTTGCAGCAGCACCTGGCAGATAAACCTGTTGAGCGCAGACATAGAAGGAAGCTGTTAGATCATTTGGAATATCATCGATGATTAGCTCAGTCTACTGCTGTAATACCTTTCAGAGTTTGTTGCAAAATCATGGAACTAATGTAGCAATGGGAAAGTGAAATCTGTCATTTAATCTTATCTAAATTTGAATGAGTAACTTGACATAATCAGCTCCATCTAATAAACATGATCTGATTTATAAATCATATTTAAATTAAGTTAATGAATTTTTATCATATCAATAATGGATTGATATGAATCTGTTACCTATAAATTAAACTCAATTTCTTGTATTTTATATTTATCTCAGGTGAATGAGTTAGATAAAAAAAATTAATAGATCTTATCACTCAAATCATAATAAATAAAATAACAAACTTTTCAATTTAGGATGAAATGAGTATTTATTTTCTTTGTTTTGTGTATTTGCAATAAACAACATCACAACTGTCTAAAACGACACAAATGTACAACTCTGTGAAGCATGGAACGAACCGAAAGGCCGCCGCCCTTCCAAAGAGACAAATCAGAATGGCCGAAGAGCATCTCATAACTCATACCAACCTTGCTGGCCCAAGATTCTCCATACATATCAACCATGAACATCATTTCCAATGTCAATTTCGATTGAATCAAATTAATTTATCGATTAAAATTTTCAATAAAAGAAGGAATTAAATTGAATACGATTTTAATTAGTATTAGACAATAACAATGATAAAATAAGATATATCAAAAAAGATTAGAGCATAAAACTATGAATTCATCGATTATATTGTGATATATGTTGATTGTTATCAAATATGATAGTTATATTAGTTTAATATATGGTGATAATATTTATCGAAACATACCATTACCCTCAACCACTGTATGCATATTAATAGACAAGGAAATGATCAGCTAAATTGCAGGGCTTCAATCATGGCAGAACAAGTGAAGCTATTGAAAACATGGTCAAGTCCATTTGGATTAAGGATTGTGTGGGCACTGAAGCTCAAGGGTGTCCAATATGATTCAATTGATGAGGACCTCGCCAACAAGAGCCCTTTACTTGTTCAATGCAATCCTGTTCTCAAGAAAGTTCCAGTTCTTGTGTACAATGGAAAACCTGTCGTGGAGTCGCTTGTGATTCTTGAATATATTGATGAAATATGGAAGCCAAACCCATTGTTGCCGCAAGATACTCATCAGCGATCCTCAGCACGGTTCTTGGCCAAGTTTGGTGATGACAAGGTACATCCATGCATCATCTAATCTTGAGTGTTTTCTTCGTCTGTTATCATGTTAATCAGATGGAATAATTGAATACCATAACCAACATCATGAAGTTGATGACATGATGATTGCGAGCAGATCATTCTAAACATTTTCTTTTCCCAATTAAGGTCATGTCATCACTCTGGGCAACATTAACCAAGGAAGGAAAGGAGCAACAAGAGGCTTCTGTTGAGGCCATTGAGAACCTGAAATTCTTAGAGGATGAACTCAAAGCCAAGAAATTCTTCGGCGGAGATCAGATCGGATATCTTGATATAGCATTTGGTTGGCTTGTCAACTTGGTGCCTGTATTAGAAGAGATAAGTGGTTCTAAAGTGATCGATAAGGAAAGATTTCCTCTGTTATCAGCATGGATGCAAGAGTTTTCAAGTGTTCCTGAAATCAAACAAAGCCTGCCTCCTCATGACAAAATGGTCACAAAGTTCCGTGCCTATCTTGCAGCAGCACCTGGCAAATAAACCTGTTTATTGCAGACATGAAGGAAGCTGTTAAATCATTTGGAGTATCATTTAGATAATAATCTCAGTCTACTACTATAATACCTTTCAGATTCTGTTGCAATCCTGGAACAAATATAGCAATGATCTGGTCATTGCTATTCCTTGCCAAGATGAAACCTTGGTATTAGCATGAGAACATAAGTCCCGCTCTATGTCAACTGGAATCTGTTTTCATGTCATTAAACTATCCTTCAAAGCCCCAGTACAGAATCAATTGCAAAGATAACATATCGATCAGTTGCTCAAGCAGCTGTTGCGTTATCAAAACAATCTCCATTAACCACAGAAAGTAATGTCGCGTGAAGATTTACGTCACCAATGATCTCCGCAGCTACATGCCCCATCTTGGAACGCATGAAACCGATTGGCATCTCTTACCAGTATTTCTCGGTTTACAATCTTCGAAACGTACTTAATCCAAGCATGACAATCCCCACAAACACGGAGATTTTTCAATACATGTAAAAGGGTTCCTGGTTCTGTGTTTAACAATCCAAATGCTATGGCAAGCCTTTCACTGTGGCCACAAAGTAAGCTTCTTTTTTCATCTTCCTCAACATCATGCAGGGCAAATTTCAAATCAGCTACATAACCTTGTTTGACAATCAATTCATCGAGTTGTGTCATATACTTGATCACCTTGTCATATTGTTCAAAGAATTTATCGCCAGCCCCAAAAGCATACACCCTGTTTTTAACCTCAATCCAACTGCATCCAGGATCCTTTTTCAGTCCTGTGTCTTTTAAGCATTTTCGTATCTTTCTGACCTCATCCCACTTTCCTAAACTTGCGCACATATTTGATGCTAAAATATAATATCCAGGATCATCTGGGCGTGATTGAAGAATACGCTGTGAGATACGCTCTGCAGTCTTCAGGTCTCCACCTGCTCGACAAGCGCTGAGTAAAGATCCCCAAACACTAGCATCTGGCTTCAGTGGCATTGAATTGATAAACTCCTCTGCTTTAGATAGTTGTCCAGATCGGGACAGAAGATCAACTACACAAGCGTAGTGTTCCATTTTTGGCTCAATTCTATAATCCTTCATATGTTCAAAGCAAGCCATACCTTCTTCTACTAAACCTGAATGGCTACAAGCATAGATGACAGCAACAAAAGCAATATGATCAGGAATAATCCCAGCTATTTCCATCTCCTGAAATGCTCTTAAAGCTTTCTTTCCTTCACCATACATCCCATATGCAGAAATCAATGCAGTCCATGTCACCACATCTTTTGTTTTCATATGCTCAAATACTCTCATACAGTACTTCAAATTGCCGCATTTGGAGTACATCTCAATTAGTGCATTTCCAACTGGAACCATCGACTCCAATCCAGATTTGAAAGAGTAAGCATGAAGCTCTTTCCCTTGCCTTTTGGCAGCAATTAGGGAACAGATGGGCAATACACCTAACAAGGTTCCCATATCTGGCACTAAGTCCTCATTTTTCATTTGGTTAATCATTTTAAAAGCAAAACTGCAATCTTCAGAATGAACACATGCTGCAATAATGGTATTCCATGTTACTATGTCACGAACTTTCATGTGCTCAAATACTTCAAATGAATCTTCTGTTTTTCCACATTTAGCATACATATCAGCTAAAGCATTACCAACAACCAAATCTGAATCAAATCCTAATTTAGCCAAGTCACAGTGGATTTCTGTTCCCAGTTTTGTGTCTCCTAACTGAGTGGAGACAGATAGGACTGTCACAAAGGTTACAGAATCTGGTTTGGAGTCCATCTTCATTTGTTTAAAGAGCTTCACGCCCTCACCATAGCTTCTATTTTGAATGTAACCATTAATCAATGTATTCCATGACACAGAATCCCTGAACTTCATTGTGTCAAATACTTCCCTCGAGGCTTGTAAATCACCACATTTTGCATATGTATCGATAAGAATATTACTTGCTGTTACATCACATTCAGTACCGCTTGTTATCATGTAATCATGAACGAATTTTCCAAACTGCAAGTCCCTTAACAGACCACAAGCACGAAGTACAGACGTGATAGTCAACAAATCTGGTCTAAACATCCTTACCATCTCCATGAACAAATTGATCGACTCTTCAAACAATTCCATTTGACAATATCCACAAATCAAAGTGTTCCAACTGACATTGTCCTTATCTGCCATCTTGTTAAAAACTCTTTCAGCATCAGGTAATCTGGCAAATTTCAAATACATCGAAAGAAGTCCATTGCTAACTATAACATCAAAATTAATCCCAAGCTTTTCCACCAACCCATGAACCAGCTCACCTTCTTTAACCGCATTCAAGCCTCCAAAAGCAGGCAAGACACTTGAAATTGTGCGAGAATCAAGTTTTGATGTATCCATTCTTAACTGGTAATAAATTTCTAAAGCCTCCTCCCAACACCCATTAGCACTGTACCCCGAAATCAAGCTATTCCACGAAACAATATCTCTTTGAGACATTTCCTCAAACACATTGCGTGCTTTAACCAAATCACAAAGCCTGGCATACATATCAATCAAAGAATTTCCGATATACAAATCAAATCCAAACCCCATTTCTAGAACATGATTATGAATAACTTCACCCATTTCAGAATCCGATGATCCAGCACAAGCATTAATTACAGAAGGGAAAGTGTAAATATCAGGTTTAACATTCATTTCTTTCATCTTGAAGTAAAAGTCAAGAGCTTCAGAGAACAACCCATTATGGGTAAGCGCTCTAATGATTGAATTCCATTGATAAACATTGGATTTAGGTGAATATAGGTGAAAGATGGAAAGAGAAGAAACTGGGTCTTTAAACCGAGCATATTTGCTTATGAGATTGCCACAAGAAAAAGCGGATCTTTCCAAAAGGCCTGAAGTTATCAAGAGAGAATGGACTTTTTTAAGTTGCTTTGAGTTTGATGCAGACGATAAAGCTTTTGAAAGTGAAGAATGGAGTAATTGTTCTCTGCATTCGTACACTGTTGATAATTTGGCAGTTCTCATCAGACTGGGCACAAGTTTTGCTAAAGTAATTAATGAACTAACATCATACAGATTTGGTTTGGCATGAAGGTTCCAAAAATGCAATTTTGTAAATTTATCTCTGGGTTTGAAAGTACAGTTACTGAAAACTTGTGGAAAATTACTCCATCGGAATGATCAAATCACTATCAAATATCCAAGAACTGAAGTTATTAGTTATTTGAGGTTTAAGCAAGATTCCCATGTATCGCTATGTCTATTTCTCGGGCCATCCACCTTTATTGGGTTGGTGTAACTAATATAAAAAGGATGGAGGAAATTCAACAAAAGAAACTAAGAAAATGCTTCAGAAATTGGAAAATTTTATCTGAACTCGGTTTATACATATGTTTGATGAATTCAACGAACATGAAGTTGATAATTTACAGGTTATTTTGCTGATGTTATGATCCATTTTAGATTATACTTGAATGTTAATCGGTATTAATATCATAAAGTAATGTTGCTGAGTAAAAGCAATTAAACAATCATAAACTGGTTTCGATCTTATTCTTTTCTTCACGAAAAAGTGTACCAACTTCTGATAGACTGCTTGTCGGGAATTGACAGGTTTCTGCCATTGGAGACCAACAAAGTAAACAGTATCACAGTGTATTCTTACGAAGGTAATATTCCTAGTAGAAGGAATTTGACAGGTTTCTGTCATTCTTACAATTGCTCTGTCAGGTTGATTGAATCCCCCCATCATCTGCCAGAAAGATGCAATGTTAGAACTACTGATACTCCTGAAATGATACCTGTCTAACCAGAATTTTATTTTTCTGTTCTCATTTACCATGGAATGAGATGAATGTTTCAAGGTCTCGGATTGTTCGGTAAATAAGGTAATTTTTCTGTCAGAATGACAACTTTCTGTGAAGTCATTGTGGCAAGTTCATCAGAAACCACAACCGTCAAACCAGTACTTGATTTGCTACATTGTTGTGATGGGCAAAGGCATCAGGCTCATGGAGAGGACATTCTCGACCTCTCCGAACTAGTGGGCTATATTGAACTCCAATTCTGGTAATACATAAAGGTTTAAGGCATTCAGGAAGTTCTTGTGCTATTGAACAAGGACTACCAAGTTGACACTCCACTCTCACTCGAAACAAGCTGACAAAAAAATTCTTCGGGAAACAGTTGGGAGGAGATGATGGCACGCTTGCAATAGATTCATCATACATCGACACCATTCCCCCGTTCACGTGCAATTGAAGCTGACAGAACTCCCAGATCGCGATTTAAGAATGTCAGCGCTGACTCGCACTCTGAAATTATCCTTGTAACTGATGAAGGCTCACCAGCTACTGTTTCAGATGATCCAACAGCAAGAGCTGCATGCGAGTCTCTGAGATTCCTCAAGTTCCCTAGAAACTGAAACATATAACAAAACATGGCTATTTCCCATTCGAACACAAGTGAAACCTTAAACATGACATCATGTCATATTTGAAAAAAAGGAAAAGAAAAATGACTTGGTAGTTAAGCATTTGAAACATGAAATATAACATGTTCAGCGAAAATGCTAGATGCATTCTGTCTGCTGTCTACATTAATCATACACGAAAATTACCTTTAAAAGCATCTTGTATGCTTCCAACAAACGGTTGGCAGCTGGCCCAAAGCCATGAAGCTGTGGCACCTCCATCATGTGTGTCCACGGACGTATTTCCTGAAAAGAAATAACATCATATTCAAAATGTAGAAGGAGAACATCCTAATAGTCCAGATTGAAAAAGCCTCATGAGCAGTACAAAAAGCAGAGTGACAGCCAATCAAGTCAAACATAGAAAACAAATCAAGGAAAAGCAAGCTGATTTGACATGCTAAATTTGCTACAAGAATACACTTTTTTCAGGCTAATCATAAGATAAAATCATAATCATAAGATATGGATTCTTTTTTGTGTGGCTAGATTCAAGTACGGCAGAAGGGTAAAACATAGTAGAGAAGTACTGACCTTGGTGTAAATCATATTGAATTGTCTTGCAGTTTCCAGAAAAGACTCCAAGTGTGCCCGCAATTTGGAATCCACCTCTGTGTACTCCTCATCTGGATTGTAAGCATGCTAAATAAAAGAAAAAAAAATAACAATAAATCCAATCAAGAGGATAAGAACTGGGGCAGATAAATTCAGTTTTCCAGGAGAGAAATACAAGGGAAATAATTAAAAGGAAATTTTTTTTTTTTTTTGAATTTGCAAGTCAAGTTTGAAATGATAAGGAACCAAGACTGACCTTTGAAGCCAAATCATCAACTTTCTGCTGAAGATTCAAGAGTATCTTCGATTGTTCTGAAAGTTTAGTTTCCAGCTCAGACACATCGGGCCTGCAATGTACTTTGATCAAAAGAACACAATATCACTCCATCTCATGGTGTATAAATTAAATTATCATGTGGTTGACTTTTTGCATCAAGTTGAGACCACGACCTCCAAATGAATGCAGAAACATTGCTATTTAAGATATAAAACTTGGCACAATTCACAGTAAATAACACCCATTCGTTGCTGTAATATTGTAATGCTAGTCAGGTTATCTGTGTAGAGGCAAGTTTAACTACATAATGCATTATGAGATCAATGCATATGCCATCGTATTGCTTAGAGACAAGCTTGAGCCGCAATGTAGAAAAATTTAAACTTACAGAGGATAAATAGATTGAATCTGCACATCTGCAGGGAACAATTTGCATTCCTCTGAGAAAATCACAGCTTGCTTCTCAGCAATGGAATCTATTAGTTGTATGTCTTTGGCTACCTGCTCATCAACACTGCAGAAGGATGCCAACTAAATTTTAGAGCAAAGAATGATATAATAAGATTTGAATGCAACATATTGAAGCATTCAATAATTTGGGCAACAAAGGAGATGATAAACTAAATAGACAAATTAAAAACCACTGTTTTGTACACTTCACCTCCACTCTGGATTATCAGCATAGATGCTAGCCTCCACAAGATCTACTATTAGACGAAGCATTTCAGTTCGCTCTTCATAACTTCCTCGTCCCTGATTACAAAGGCATTTCACACTCTTAAACTGGATGATCAAAACCGGAAACCAGTTGCTGCATAAATTATAAACTTAACTATCATTAATTCCACATATAGCATGTATGAGTTGCAACCTTTCATTCAATCAGATAAAAATTCATCAAATATGTATAAAACCAAAAGGCAGAAGTATTTCCATGGACACCACATAGGTCATATTTCAACTGTCCCCACAAGATACAAGCTAGCAAAGTATTGACTGATTAACAAGTCAATAATCAATCACGTTGGAATAACAACTTACTTGGATGGCATCGGTATCTATAGTTGTAGTAATACCAAGAAACTTGGCAATCTCTGCCAAATCTGCGATGAAAGAATTAATTACATCAAATACCAATACTCAAAATCTCAATAATAAGAGTTCAATTTTCACTCAAGAGTTTAACATCTTGCCAACACCTTTAACCATTTCCACCCTGCCATACTAAGAAAGGAGAGGAAAAGATCTTAGAAGTTACATTGAATACGAGCAGTCTCTTCATCACGATCCATAGCATCTCCTTGCAAATTTTGCTGGGAAAATGGTGATTTATCCCCCAATAACCTACAGTTCAGGTAACCGAAAGGTTTAAACTTGCTCAACTACCACCAGTTGATTTATGAAAACACGAAATTGCATTAATTTTCCTGAGATCAGATTTCATCCGAAACTCCCACATTTCCTAACACCCTTTTTTCAGCAATCAATCAAGTCAAAACCAACAAAATAAAAACCGTAACTAATAAGAAAACCCAACCTTTTCACAAATTCAATAATAAAACCAGTGAAATAACCACTCATTGACCACGAATGATAGAATCAATCTACAATGCATACCATACATCAAAAATCAAACAAAATAAAAACAAAATTAGACGGAGGGACAGAGAGAGAGAGACTTGAAAAAAAGCCATTCAAGAAGAGCATAACGCTCCATGCCGGCGAAGAGAAGAGACTGAGCAGGAGCATTGGCTCTAGCATAATTCAACATCCCTAATTTCCTCTGAATCTCTTCCATTTGCTTCGCCGCCATTTTCCCCTTTTGATCTTTCAAATTTGAGACTGAGAATTGAAAGCAAAAACCTCAATTTGAATCTCTCTGTTCGATCTCCACTACTCTGCCTTGTCACTCTTCCTCCCTCCTTTTAACGCTTCTTTTTCTCTTTTTTATTTTTTTTAAATCTTCCCATAAAATATATATTTTATATATACTAATTAACAAAATTTGTACTTATATTTAAATAAATTTATTTTTATAAAATATCTTAAATCATATATATATATATATATATATATAATATAATATATTTTTAATATTTATAAAATTAATATATATTTATATATTTATATATTTTTTAAATCAAATATTATATTTTTATTATATTAGTTTAATTTTCAATTTTTTGATTTAATTTAATGTTTATAATCATCATTTATTAATTTTATTTTCTAATTAACCAAATCAATCAAAAAACTCAAATTAAAAAAATATTATTTCATGTATTTATAATATGCTTCTATTAAATTTTGATGTGTATATTTTATGTAAATTAATTTAAATTATTTATAATTTAAAATATTTTTACTGTGTATGGTACGGTGATGTACTATGTCTATACATTTTAATTGTTATTCTGTTGAGTTCGGTACAGACGTACTACTAGTTGGTACAGGCATACCATTGGACGTAGCAAAATTTTGTGTATCAAAAAATTCCTATATATGGTATGGACGTACAGTTGCTCGCGAGAATTTTACGTATCAGTAACATTGATTTTGTACGAGCATACCATTAATTGATATGGGCATACCAAACTTATCACGTTTTACTAAACTGATATTTTTAAATCAGTATAGACGTATCATGTCTGATACGCTTTTCAGAAAAATTTTAAACTCTTTCTAACGGCTTTATTTTCAGAAGATATATTACATATTTTCAATCTAACGGTTAGTTTTGTAGAGCAAAGTTTCATTTGAGCTTTCAACTTCAATGGTAAATAAGTTTGCTTATTGTATTGTGATTCTTTAAGCTTTCAACTTCAATGGTAAATAAGTTTGCTTATTGTATTGTGATTCTAGTATTGTAAACTCTCTTGTATTGATGTAAGATTAATGCTTAAGACATTAAGTTGTATTTGAAAGTTTAATTACTGTAAATTTGTAATTATTATAAAAGTTTTGATGAATCATTTTATTGTATTGATTATGATTGAGTTTAGGGTAATCCTGATAACTTAGGAAAAGTGAACATAAGTAAGAATTAATATCGAACTACTATAAATCATAGACGTGTTGTCATACTTCTATTGAGATTTCACAAAACAATCACATTTCATGATTCTATCTTTAAATATTTAATTTGTTATTTTTATAATTCAATTTTTTTATTTATATTTCATTTGATTTGATTTTTAATTATTTTATATTTAATTTTCAATTTAATCAATTTAGTACTCATTTTATTTAATTTTTAATTTAATGAATTTAATCTAAAATTTATTTAAAATTAATAAAAATTGAATATTATTATTTTTAAAATATTTTATTTTTAGGGTTATCCATACACCGATTAATTTTATTAATATTGAAAAAAATCAATCCATCAATTTTAGTGTTTTTTAAATATCAAATCTAAATCTAAAACATTATTTACTGATATCTATTAATCATAAAATAGTTTCGGTTAATCAATTGTTTGATTTTTAACTATTATTTTAAAAAATATATAAAATAATTAAAATTTAATATATTATAATATTAAAATACCTAAAAATGTTTTAAAAACTTATTAATATGAAATAGAAAAAAATATAATAAAAAGCTTTAATTTTAAGAACTTGTGGGATTTTAATGCAATTCCTTGGGCTAGAATCCATATTTAATCAAGTTTATACATAAAATATCTCATTTAAATCATATATATATATAACTGATTCGATTGATTAATCGAAATCATTAAATTTTTTTTATCCAAATCTAAAATCTAAACCAAAAATAACGAATAATAAAAATGAAAATCTAAACTTAAATTATGGAATCAATTAATCATAAATTTAAATTTTTTATCAATTTTAATTTAATTTTCAATTTGATAAAATTTTTTGCATAGCTTATTATTATTATTATTATCAATAATTTAAATGCCAATCTTCCAGTAACCAATAACAACGCCAGATTTTATAACCAACAAGAGGTTGAATTTCCATTTTATTATAGATTTTAATAATTAAAATTCCATTACAATTTAAATAATTAATAGAGTTATTTTATTTGACTTTTGGTTTGATTATTAAAATTAAAAAGAATAAAAAGTTTATGGAAAATTTCATGGCTTTAACTGGCTGCTACACCAGACAGAAAAATCTTCTTCTACGTTCGGAGCTGCTTTGCGGTCTTTTCTTCTCTCTCTTTTGATATCGAAAGGTAGAAGGAAAAAAGATGTTTACTTTGAATCTAACTCAGTCTTCTCCTTGTAATTTGTCTAAATCCAACCGCCATTTCTACCCAATAAATGCAGCTTCTTTGCTGAATCCTAGTCTTTTGAACAGAGCTCAAACACTCAAAGTTCCCATCTTTCGCCAAATCAATGGCTACCCAGTTGGTCTTTCTTCCAGATTCACTTCTCAGATTCATGATTCAAGTAGATTCCATGCTTACCCTTCTGGGTTTTGCTCAAAGTCTAGATCTTTGGTGGCTAAAGCATCAGCGGCGGAGTCTGATTCAACTCCGGAAGGGGAAGAAGGTGGTGGTGAAGTTTCCAAGTCTTCGAGTAAAACTTTAAAGCTTGCTCTTGTGTTTGGTCTCTGGTATTTCCAGAATATTGTGTTTAACATTTTCAATAAGAAGGCTTTGAATGTTTTTCCATTTCCATGGTTTCTTGCTTCCTTTCAGCTATTTGTTGGGTCTGTTTGGATGTTAATCTTATGGTCATTGAAGCTTCAACCACGTCCTAAGATATCAAAATCATTCATTATTGCTCTGCTTGGACCTGCACTTTTTCACACTATTGGCCATATTTCAGCTTGTGTTTCATTCTCTAAGGTTGCTGTTTCTTTCACTCATGTTATCAAATCATCAGAGCCTGTTTTCTCTGTGGTGGTTTCCTCCATTCTAGGCGATACATACCCTCTAAAAGTCTGGCTCTCTATTCTGCCAATTGTTCTTGGTTGTTCCCTTGCTGCTGTAACTGAAGTTTCTTTCAATTTCGAAGGCTTATGGGGAGCTTTAATTAGCAATGTTGGTTTTGTATTCAGAAACATTTACTCAAAAAAGAGCTTGCAGAGCTTCAAGGAAGTAAATGGGCTTAATTTATATGGCTGGATCAGTATAATCTCATTGCTTTATCTGTTTCCTGTTGCTGTTTTCGTTGAAGGATCACAATGGATCCAAGGATATCATAAGGCAATTGAAGCTGTTGGAAAATCATCAACATTTTATATATGGGTTTTGCTTTCTGGCATCTTTTATCATCTTTATAACCAGTCATCTTACCAGGCACTTGATGACATTAGCCCCTTGACCTTTTCGGTTGGTAACACCATGAAGCGAGTGGTGGTGATTGTGTCTACTGTCTTGGTTTTTAGAAACCCCGTCAGGCCTTTGAATGCTGTTGGATCAGCCATTGCAATTTTGGGGACATTCCTCTACTCTCAAGCATCTGCTAAGAAAGCCAACAAAACTGAAAGCGAAAAGCAGAGCTAGATATAGGACATTGATGACCTTAGCTTGATAAGCTACACATTTCTGCTTTGTTTCAATGATTTTGTCATTTCTATCTTAATTTCATGATCTTTGCTTCTTTTTTCGTTTTCTGCTGTGTTTACCTTCAATATATGCCGAATCTTATGCAATATTGTTTGTGCAAGAAGCTCAAACTCGAGGAAAGAATCCGCTTTATCCGGTTTCTCGAATTTCAGTAGTTTCTGAAAAGAAAACCACAGCAATAATTGGTATCTAAATGTTCATTGACATGTCTGATTCAGAAATAGTTTCATGCCTTTTTCTTGCTGATTACCACACTAATGCACTGTCTGAGAAGCAAATCTTTGTTGTTTTGAAAATATGGTTCGGTAATGGAGTGCGAAACAGACAGCATTCTTAATACATGTAGTCTCATGGTTTAAATTTGTGAAGTTATTCGACGTTGATTGCTGGATCGATAATGAGACATGATTGACCTTGACCGTGGTTTGTCTGATAAAAAACAGTTAATTTGCATCTAGGATTAATATTAGAGCAACCATTAGTGATCCTTTTTCTTGAGAAAATGTTTTTAAGAGGCTGATGTTTGTCCTGTTGAAGCATCTACAGCTTGCAGACATGTCCTGATGATGAGATTGGTCGTCATCGAGGTTCGTTATCTTTCGTATTGAATTTAGCTTTTCGTGTTCTGAAGCAATTGTAATATTTTTGCATTCTTACATACCCAAGTTCTCATTTTGCAATATTCAAATCGCAAAATAGAGACTGTTGTATTTCTTCTTGTTGCAGAAATCATGAATGCGAGAAGCTATCCTGATGAAAAGGAGCTTTCAGCTGTTTCTTTTTATTGCTTGGAAATAATTGTATGATCTAAACTATTGATTTCTTTTGTTTTCTGGACTACACAACTGGGGTAGCCCACCCTCTACCCTATGTCCATTATTCAAAGAATGCCTTGGATTTTTTACAGCCTTTCGATTCCCATATGATATGCTATACCAACTATAAGCTAGTTGGTGACCACAAATCTTGATTGCATGTTAATAAATGAGATTCAGATTGTGGAGACTAAAGGGCAAAATTTTCAGTTATGAAAATTGTGTCAGGTTTCGACTCCTTTCAGAATGATAGTATGCAGGTCTAGTTCGTAGGAAAAGCATAGAACTTGAAACTAGGCCTACCAGTGAAATGCAACCCCAGGAAATGAAGGTCTTCAGGTAGCATTCTCTCCCTGTGCACACCGTTTCTTTCCCCAGCAGGGACTCCAGCAGGCTTGTACTTCCAGCATTAGCATCGTACACTATGGCTGCAAGAAGACCATAGAGGAGCGATCCGATGGGGATGTTGGTAATGAGGATATTGTGGTTCACCCCAGCACTGTTTGGTCCAAATAGTTCGGATGTGACTGAAACAGAAGCTGCAAATACGAATCCAGAACTTAATCCGACCAAACCGGTGCAAGTGTGCAACGCTTCCACGCTGCCTGATGCAACGAGCAAAAAGAAGGCGATTGGCATTGGCACAACCGATGCTGCTAACCACCCGGTCCTGGCAAAGTAGACCTTGCTGCATTGATGACTTTCAAATTTCAGTTTATTTCAGTTTAGCTAAAATGTCTTTTGATTTTTCGAAGTAGGATTAGTTTGAAATTCTGCAATGTGCAAATACTGATTAAGGCCTGCATGATATAGAATGGTTAGATAAACCTGGGACTCATTCTACATTAAGATTAGGAAACCTGAAACCTACATGCGCAGGAAATCTGGAACTGCTGAGAGTAAGCGGCCAAAAAACGAGCAAGATGAATAGAGGGCGATGAGCAATTTGAGGTGGTCGTGGTATCCGAGTGACTGCGCTATCTGTCCTAAATTATTAGCATAGACCAGCCCTACTGTCCCTCCACAGAAATAGGCAATATAATATAGCCAGAAATCCCACTTAAGTACCAGCACTCGAGCTGAGTGCTCTTCGCCTAGCACGGTTAACCTGTCTTTTTTCATTATCCTCGTAAAATAACCAAAACACCCTTCTTTCTCAAGCACGTTATAGGAACTCCCATTTAAGTTAGTTCCGTTTCCATTTTCTACAAGTTCTCGAACAAGCTCTGGTTCATCAGAGTCGATCAATTTGAACTGCCATCGAAACAAATGTAAGCATGCAAGAGAGTTATTCCTACCCCAGTACTCTGGAGACACAAATCCAACCAAACACATGGGACCAGCTAGCAGGATAACAGCACCTGCTAGAAGGACATACGTGATTGAATTCGGCAAGGATAAGGAATTCAAGAGCAGAAGGTAGAAACCAGTGAAAATGGCTAGAACATAAAGGATGGGAAAAAACGAGTCGTCACTATTGCGGGCATCAGCAGAGAGTTGCTGCTGAGGTGGTTGACGCAGGATGGGGAATAATGACAGGAGGGACACAAACAGAGGGACCAGGGCATTTAAAAGGAGGTAAAGGGTATAATTATCAGGGTTTATTGCATTAGCTATAAGAGTATAGAGAGCAGCGGTCAAACCATTGAAACTGATGGTTAGGGACAGTGCTAGCGGTATGGTGGTTGGGAAGTTTCTAATGCATAAAACATAGCACACTGTGTTGAACCAGCAAATGCTGCACCCTGCTATCAAGCATAGAAGAAATACCTGCACAATGAATAGTCCAGATAATCTATTATGCCCTGCCCTACTGAGCAACCATCCGATCCCTTTCCAAAAAAGGCACGAATAACATCGGATCGGATGCATTATAATATATAAATATACTATTATGCTCGCAAGCATGAATTAAAAATATTATGTCTCATCTTAATTCAGGTAAAAGTAAAAGTAACAATCAACTTTTTATTAAAATAGAATTGAAACAAGGGTATGAAAATATCCGAATCAAACTTAAAAATATACCAATAAAAATATAATTTTTAAATTAAATATCAAGTTGATAAATATGATAAAAAAAATATAAAAATAAATAAAACTAATAAATAAAAAAGGTGAGTTCGTTTATATCTTTATAAATCCTGTGAACAAAATCCACCTTAAACACAATTTATTATAGCAAATCTAACAAAATAATAGCATATAATTAATGTTCATCTTAACCATATCATAAAGCTAATGCATGCTCATAAAATAGAATAAAAATTTCACTCATTTATCATTTCATTAAATATTTCAACTTAAAAATATTATTCAAATAAATCATTTATCGATTGCATTAAATATTTCGACTTTAAAACATTATTCAAACAAACCATGATTAGCATTAAAATATATAATAATGAATCCAACAACTATTCAAATTATTAAAGTTGTAAAAATGATTTTTTTTGTTTTTATCTACAATAAATCAAAATAATCTCAACAATGAAAATTATCCCCCTTTCAAAGCTTTAAATGCAAAAGGAATATAATAATCAATTAAAAGGTTTTTTTTTGTTAAATCAGATTTAATAATACATTTAAACCAACTCAAAAAAATTAAATAACTATATTTAAAATTGGAAATAAATATTTTTATCAATATCATTATAACAATAAATATAAATATGATATAAAAAAGGTATTTTTATTTTTATTTTTTTACAAAATTACTGGATCAAAATTCAAAAATTGTTCCTGTTAGAATGGTCGTTGAGATGAAATTTGAAAGAATGGAATTGAAATGTCATTATGGGTAGACTTTGAATGGTTGTTGGTTTCCTTAAGGTGTGATAATATTAATAATACATATATATATATATATATGTATGTATGTATGTATATGCATATGTATACTTTTAATTGGTAAATTCTCCCCCTTCATGTTTCTAGAAAGATTAGTTTAGATTTGTCATTTAAAAATTTAATTAGTAAAATACATAAAATAATTACATCCATTAATGATTCATTTTTTAATGTGATATTGTTGTATTATTTATTATATAACATATTTATGATTAAATAAATTTATTTACTAATTAAGCCAAAATACTATCTAATTACAATTTTTAAAAATAAATTCATTTAATTTAATTTTAAGAATCAAATAATTTTTCTCTTTGACATATTTAATTTTTATTGAAATTTTAAATTTGAATTATTATAATTCATTAATAATATAGAAAAAATTATTAAATTTTTTAACAAATAAATAACTTAAAATTTCATGTAAAAAATAATTTAAAATCTTTAATTCATTATTTTAAACTCAAAATTAGATTAATGTAAATTATGTTATGATATAATTTAAAATAATTATTAATAATATTGTAATTTAATGATATAAGTGCTCTCGAGACAGTTTTAGAAGTTCGGATTCTAATCTTCATTATTGCATGTGTATATGTATTATGCTGTCTGAGAAAATATAATTTAAAATAATATTTTTCATATATTTGAAAAATAAAAATTAAGTAAATAGATGTATTTTTAAATTTAAATATATAATTTTAAAATACTTCTAAATTTCTGTTAGAAATACAAAACAGGCCTTTGATAACTGTTTTTGACGAACATAATCGGATTCCGCCAGAAAAACGATTTAGCCAGAAGTATCAAGTTTGGAATGTTAGAATTAGGTCACCGGAAAAAGGAGATGAAAGGAGGAAGATTATATGAAGAGGAAAATGGAGAGACTAACCAGAAAATAAGGCAAGGAGATGATATTGGCAATCACAAGCCATTGAAGACCATAGCCAAAAAGACCGAAGAAAGCAGCCATGAACAACACAAACCACAAAGGGAAATGCATCAGAGATAATCCACAACACCAACCGAATGCCTTTCCCATATCAGAAGCCATTGCCAAGTAATTGAGCTGAACTTGAGATATGGAAAGAACGGATTTCAAGGTCGATGAATACGATGAGAAATCAAAATTTGTCCCCGTGAATGCTTGTATCCATATGGTCACTATCAATATCATCCATTTTCTCGATTGCGGCGAGCCTGCCATCTCTATTTCCTCCCTCCCGCGCTCTCTGCGGTGAAATCCTCAATTTATGGAGAAACTGACAGAAAATTGGAAGAGATTCTCGTGTCAGGCGTTGGTGTATGTGCGGTTTGCTATATTATCGGGCTCGATGGTTGTCTGGATCGTAGATTTGCATGATAGTATTATAATAAAGAAACTCGTACAGCTTTGCCTTTTTTAATGATACAAATTTCAAATTTCTTATGTAGAAATTTGAATTCCAAAATTTAATATTTTATAAATTATCTATTTTTTACAATTAAACAATAAAATAATTGACTTAAATTTCAAATGAACTTAATTTTTTAACCAAAAATAAATTTATATTAGATTTTTAAAAAAATTTTCAAAAAATGTATTATTTAAAAGGATTAAAAAAATACATTTTTCAAAAAAAAATTAATTGTCAATAAATTTGAAAAAATCTATAATTTGAATAACATCAAAGATGATATTTTGAATATGAGTTAGGTTTTTAAAAATTTAATTCTCAATTCATATAATTTTTATAATCATGCTAAAAGTACATCATAAAATATAATATAAAATTCTGAAATTAAATACATTTTTACAAAATCGATTTTAAATAATTGAGTTCAAAATAATTAATTAAAATATCATAATTCTTGACATTCTGAAAATTCCTTTTTACACAAGAATAGTTTGATATAAGTTTTGTATTTATATTTAGTTTATTTTATAATGAATATTGTCATAATCAAAATTACTATATAATCCAATATATGATAACGATACGATGTTTTGTTACGTGGTCGTCCAACGACACATAGTTGGCCCTCGAATTTTCTCTGAAATCGACGTCGTTTCCAGTGGCATTCAGAACGACAAGTGGACCATAATTTATTTTAGTATTTAACCATTCGAGTTAAGATATTTACACAACTGACACTGACACTCCCATCGCTTTCTCTCTTCGAAATCAAGGGAACGGTACTGTTCTTTCATCTTGTTCCTATGATTCTACCATGTATTCATGCTCCTTTATATATATATATATATATATATATGTATATGTATATGTGTAGGTGTGAATTTATATATTGTCATCGTTAGCGAAACCCTATGCGGTGTTTGGATCGGTAGATTGTGATGGATTTACGGTAATTTCATGGATTTGTGATCACAGTGATCAGTGAATTTGTGGATTCTATTATAAACTTCATTTCTATTATTCTGATCAAACGTGAAGTCAGGTTGCTTCATTATTGATGGATTCAGTTCACTTAATTTTATTGTGGAATGCTTTTCCAGTTAATGAGATTTCTTTATTTTTAAACTAATGGCGGAATGTGGAATTCGTTGAATTTCAAAATCTATGGAATTTAGATTTTAGCTAGGCTGGAATTTTGTTTGGCTTCCAGAGAAGGGAAAAAGTGTAAAAATATGAATTATTTTATGTGAATAATGAAGAGGAATGCATATGTGTGATGTTTAGGGATAGGGTGAAGATGGCAACAATTAGAAATGTGAAAATAAAGACGAGCACTTGCAAACGTATAGTGAAGGAGCTACATTCGTATGAGAAGGAAGTTGAGAGAGAAGCTGCAAAAACGGCTGACATGAAAGATAAAGGAGCCGACCCTTATGACCTTAAACAACAGGTATGCCAACCGATCCTAATTTCAACTCATATATTAGTAATGTGATTTTATATAACAGTTTTGTGTTTAGACTGTACTGTCCGGAATTTGCGATTGTTCAGTGTTAATCTAGTTGATATTGCTGCTTTTTGTTTTGGCATCTGTTTCTTCCTTATTGACAATGGAATTGATCATTAACTTAGAGAAAGAGAGGTTAATTCAGCAGCTTCACTAACATTAGAAATCAAGTAAAGGAATGTCTTATGTAATAATACAATGCAACATTTTTTTTTTAATTTCCAATTTATCATTCTCTGTTTACACAGGAAAATGTACTGGCTGAGTCAAGGATGATGATTCCTGATTGTCGCAAGCGCCTTGAAGCTGCCTTGGCTGACCTAAAAGGGACTTTGGTATGGCCTTAAATGCAATCAGCATTCCATTGTTGTCAACTGGGTGTTGTGGATCTTTTAGGATTTATGCAAGGTTCATATATTTTCATGACTCCTAATTGTTAGTTGAAATAGTAAGTTAGTAAGTGATGTACATATATTTATATATATATATTGTTATCATTTTGTAGTTTTATGCGTTTGAGCATGACATTGCAATTGCTTCAGATGTTACGTGTGATTGAACTTCCAGGTCAGGTGATATTTTAGAGTGCTGGCATACATATCGATCTCTGCACTGAATGCATTATTGTTTTTACCATTCTTGACAACGGAAAGTTCCCTTCTCTTACTTGTGTGTATATATTGTAAGGGCAGCAGTTAGCAAATGTCGAGAAATTATTGATGGCACTGATATGACGGCTGAATTTACATAACCTGGGTTAGATTATAAGAAATGATTCAGATAGGTTTAGCACTTTCCTGTTTGAGTCCCTCAATGATCATGCAACATTGACTAGTTCTACTTTCCATTTCACTAATTCAAGAATGGTGTATTTCAGTTCCTCTTAACATTCTTGAAAGAAAAGAAAAAGGGCATGCGCTTGTGTTGAATTGAATAGCACAGTTGAAAATCCAATATTATGTTAATGACGTATTACTGCTATGATATTCTCATTTTCTTCAAGAGGACCTTTACATGTCATACAGCTAGTTCTTGACTAGGAGATGACGGAGTATAAGGTGTTCTTAACTGGTTCATCATTTATGATTTATGCGTATGTGCTTGATCAAAATCAGTTTCTTTCTAGTCATGCCTCTCTATCTATCTCTGCCATATGCGGTTGTTTGATTTGCTTGTTCATAATATCATTTAAAATCTCAACTTGCAGGCCGAGTTGGAGGAGTCAGATAACAAGAATGGACCAGAAATTGAAGACGCTCGAAGCACTATTACTGAGGTTGAGCAGTTGTTTCAAGCAACAAATGCATAGAGTGCATTGTACAATTTCAATTTAAAGGTTTTTAATGTTTCATGTATCTATATTTGCCTCGATATGCACAAACAGCAAGCGGCTGCTTTAGTGTGTTGTTTTCTAAATGCTAACAGGCTACTTGGAAACTTAGAACAATGATTGTGTTCTGTCATTTGAGAGACTCAGAAGCTGGACAGGACTCATGTTTGGCTGCACCGATTATAATATCTGATTATGCTCTTATATGATACAATACTTCATAAAACTGTTCTTCATTACCGTCTAAAGCCCTGAAATGGGAAGTTGGAAAGCTGCATGGAGAGATCTGAATGATCAAATGTTCCAACTTCATTTATGTGATGCGTGGTTGAAGACGGCATCAAAATTTTGCAGAGATGATATTTTTTTCAGAAACCTTTCATTGTGCAATTCATGTTTTGGTGGGAATGACAATCAGTTTTTACTGCCTCGACTGACAGCATCACTTCATTCTGCTTAAAAAATTTGAGCACTTCCCAACAACCCCACCATTGGCTTAAAAGACACCATTGAATTTGCAAGTGAAGATTAATTGGCACCATTGCCTTACCCATCAGGGCATGTGAAGATTCTTTACCAGTGATGCAGGCAAATGCCTGCATCCTTTCAACATGAACCTTCACCAATTCTCCCTTAATCATTTCCTGTCCATTTCCGTATAAAATAGAATTAAAGTCTTGCCATTTCTTTTCCATCATGACTCGCAATAAAAATGATACTTCTGTACGAGTGTGTAGAGTTAACAGCAGTGTGAGCATATTCTACCCGGGTTACTTCGAAAAGCTTGGAAACTCGGCCAGGATCTCACAGGCATTGAACAGGCTTTGTTGATGATACCTTACTGCCCAAGCTAACAATATCCCAATGACAGAAAGGTAAAGAGAGATATTCTTTACACCATGTCTAATGTTACAGCAATCGAAAGTACAGAGTTCAGCCATTCCTTGTTTGTGAAAATTAATCAACTTAGTTTTCCTTTCCTTTTTTTTTTTTTTTAAATTTTCATAGAGAACGAGACCCTCTTCGAAGTCTCCTTCGGAAGGGCCTGCATGCCACGATACTGAGGTCCACTGCTGCTGCAAGTGCCATAAAGATTGCAGCATCCTCCACACACGTCACGTGCCGCATTGCTAGTTGAACCAATGGCTTACTATGCTTCCCTTCCCCCTGCACTCTACAGCTCATGACAAAACCACCAGCTGGACCCAATCCTGAAAAGTCCCCACTGCTTTGCGGGCTCGGTATTGGGGTTGCTGCAGCTCGCATCTGCCTGTCGGTGTCAATGAAAAACTCCCCGCCCTTCTCAGCACTCATGAAGATCTCTGACATGAGAACCTCACCAACATCCTGGCTTTCAGACAAAAGGTGAAATCTGCAGCAAATGGAATCTCTGATGCCACGCTCACGCCACGCCTCAAGCTTTCCCCATGGCTGCCAGCTCTCAGGCCTGCAAACATCTGGGCGAACAATCAACCAGGCTCCTGGGTTGGACTTGGCAACCCAATCACAACCTGTTGATGGTACAAAGGGAGTTGTTATGAAGGCTGCTGCAACAGCTGAGCCAGAGAGATCATGTATCTTAACCTTCCATCCCTTTCGTTCCCTTCGTTCTGTTTCTAGATCAATAGCATCAACAGTATTCGACCAATAGATATTCAATGGATCTACCTGAGGTACCCTGACATGGCAATGAAAGTTTTAGAACAGTAACAGAGGTCTATAGCTAATTGGATATATTATCATTACAAGAAAACACAGATAGAATCACCTATCTCGATTGAACTTGCAGCTAAATATCGGCTGCTTGATGGAGCCCTGAAGCTGAACTATCTGAGGACTTGATGTGGTGACATCTTCAAACTGGAAAACATATCTCGGATCAGGATCGAGTTTTACTCTCAGATGAAGCTCAGCTCCTGGTTTTCCACTCTCCTGCTTGTTCTTGCCAATACCTATCCAACCATTGAAAAGAGTTACTGGCTTCCCTTCACCCCATTCAGGACCTACCTCCAGCTTAAATGTTCCTATCTGCTGTCTTTTGATGCCAACACCACAATGGGACCCCTTTCGCCCAGTGAAAACAACAATCTCAAGACATGCATGTTGCGTATAAAAACAGCCGGGTGTCAGTAATGCTTTCAGGTCCGACTCTTCAAGATAAAAGCTTGAGGAAATGCTGTGGATATCAGGTATTGCTTCTGGTGAAGATACATAAGGGACTGATGTTGTCTGCACAGGGAAACCTCGAAGCCGAATCTCACACGAGCATGGAGAAGAGAACGTATGTATTCCTGATTTTGTTGAATTTATATCGGTTCCAGGAAGTCTTAGCCCAAGGGAGCCAATCGACAACCTGATGAAAGCCTGAGGATCCATTCTGGTCACAAGTCTTTCCCCATTGGACTAATAATTCTATGCTTAGACAGCTGAAGAACCCTGTCATGCCATTAACAATAATCTACTGTCATACAGCAAATAAATTGCTGAAATATCATTCCCATCTTGATTGTACGTTAACATTGAATCGAGAATGCTGGTTCTATAATTTAGCATACATAAGAACTTCAGTTTTAGTACAATTTCTACACCAACTTACCACTAAAATTTATTTCCCATCAATCCATCAGCTAATTGGAAGAATCAAAGAAAACATAGAAAGGCATGTAAGAAACTAATTGCAGCACAAGCATTAAGCATCAATCTAGATCACAACTCATGGCAGAAGCAGTGGTTCCAGAAAACCCTGTACAGTAGGCCCGCCATTCTTAGGAAAATCATCACCAAAAGTGTTCCAACTACAGATAACTGGGGTTCTAAATTGCTTTCTGAATCCCAATTAATAGCATAAACAAATCGTTGACCTTTCTATGTAGATCTTTGCAAGCAAAACAAAGTGGAAAGGTATCAAACTACATAAAATCTTACACTCTTGGCTTCCAAAACTATAGAACATAAAGCTTAACCAATACTCAATCTGGCTGAATTGATTGCAGACGGAACTGATTTTCACAGTTTGATTAGTCACCACTTTCTCACCAACCAAACAAAATTGTACTTGAAATAGGAAACTCTCACACAAAACACATCAAAACCAAATCAGGAGTAAACCGATATTCCTCTATCAAAAATCAGAAAAACCAAAGTCAAGTCAATCATACAAGGGAAACAAGCTAATTAAGTCAAGTCAAAACATATACATAAAGCTCATCAAACTCATGAAACAAAGATATAAAAAAGAATACCCACCTGAACATCTTGCTTGAACTGAAGCTGCGAATCTGTGAATGGAGACAGAATTATCAGAAAAACAAAAACATCATTTATTCAAGGATAAATCAAGAAACCTACATTCAAAATCACCAGAATTCGTCAAAAAAAACAAAGAAAAAGCTATTATTTTTATATAAATATTGCTCCAATCACTCCTTCACTATATATATATATATATATATATATATATAAAAGAACCAGTCTTTTCTTAAAACTTTCCTCTAAAATTCCCACTAAGAATGCGAGTCTAATTCTTGCTAAATTCCAACTAATAATACCAAAAACAAGAACAAGAATCAAATAAAAAAAACACCCAGAAAGGCAATCTGGGATTTCACGTAGACTGTGCACTGATCACGAGGAAACATACCACAAAATTCACTCCTCCCATTTTTCTTTGTTTCTCTCTCTCTCTTTATATATATATATATATATATATATAATTATATGTTTTTGATGGAATTTATCCAATTCAAAGGGGGAAAAGGCCAAACAGTAGAAAAGGAAGATAGAAAATGTGAACTTTCTTTCCGGCTTTGGGAACTATTTTTGTTTTTTCTTGCATCATTTCTCTGCAAATTGAGGGATAATTAATATAATTATTTTAGTTTTCACAGAAAATCAGATAAATATAAATATATAAAGGAATTAATTAATGGGGTTGAAAAATGAATATTAAATTAAAAAAAAAAGAAAAGACAGCTGGAGGCAACGGTGGTTGGTTTATATTTATATTTAAACTTTTCTCTAAAAGTGACGGGATCGCTTTCACACACTCATATGCCTGACTTCATCCCCCCCCCCTATTTTATTTATTTATTTTAACATTTTCCAAAATTCGAAAGTTTTAAATTTTTAGAAATACTATTAATAATAAAATTGAATCTTTCTGCTTGTTATATTTTTAAAAATATCGATAATATCAGAATAATATTTACATATTAATAAATAATTAAACTTTTTAACGGTATCCTCAATATCCTTTTTTTTTAAGTTAAAAATAATAACTTCATCATATAATATAATGAACGGTATATTATTTATGATTTAAAATTCAAAAAATTATGATTTATTATTTAGGATAAATAACAAATATTTCCGATGAAAGTTACTTTACTCACATAATATTGTTTGATTAGGAGAAACAAGAGAATCTTATTAATTTATTAAGAATGATGGAGAGGTTAGAGAAGTTTAAAATGCAATGGAAATCCCAATGCTATGATTTAAATATTTTTAAAATTGCATATGACCTAAAAACAAAATAAAAATCCCAAATTGGGCTATAGAAATTAATGATTGGGGAATTATTAAAGAATCTCACCCTTTTTTTTTAAATTCATATATATATATATATATATATATTACATTGGATATAAACAAAAATAGAAAATTTAATTATTATATGATTTCTTCATTTTTCTAAACATCAAATATATATATAAATTCTTTAAAAATTAATCAACGATAAAAATATATATATATATATAAATGACCCACAAGCATACAAAAAGTCCCCTCAATAAAGGCCAATTGCATGTGCTTTCATGATCTTCAACTCATTAACATTTCTGATTTGACATTTATTTATTTTTTAAAATCACATTTTAAATTTCTTTTATATTTCCCTATTCTTTCCATGTATTATGTTTCTTTAAATTATAATAATAATAATAATTATTATTATTAATCGTAGAAAATTCACAATTTTTATGTATAATTTAGTTTATAGTAGTAAATTATTAATTAATTAATTAATTAATAATTATTATGTAATAGATGAGGTAAGCTGTGGAGAACAGTGTGCTCCAGCTGCATGGCACTTATGCGGAAAGCTAGTCAACTCGGCAATATCGCAATTTCGTGTACCCTTTACCCTTTCCAATGATAAAAAAAAAAAAAAAACAATTTTAATTTTTTATTTATCAAAATAAAATATTAAAATGGTGTTTATGAAAATTTTAAAAAATATTTAATGATGACGATATTAGCAGGAGATTTCTTCAAAGGAAAGAAAGGAAACTACGTATACATAAAGAGAGCCGAGGGGCTTTGATTTGCATGTGCAGATGATACCCAATGGGCCCCATCTTAAAGAGTTATATTTTTTATATATGAATTAAATAAATGAATATAATATAAATAAATAAATTTTTATTTTTATTTTTAATTTTATTAAAAATTAATACTTTTATAATAGTTTGCTTTCCAGAATTTATCTCTTTCGAAAAATAAAGAATTATTCTTGAAAATCTATATTAATTTAATTAATTAATTAATAATTTAGTAATATATATTAAAATTTTACATATATTTAGTATTAAAATATATATAAAATGAATATATTATAAATGATATAAACCAACAATAATGTAAAAAAGAAGAAGAAGAAGAAGAAGAAGAGATACGGGGGTGTTTAAAAATGAATTAAAGGACAACTTATGTTTGATAGAGTAACGTTAGGGGGGGGGGGGGGGGGGGGGCCCGTGGCATAAGGTTGGGCGGTTTTTTTTTTAAAAAATTTAAAAAAAAAAAAAAAAAAAAAAAAAAATATTATTAACAAGAAAAATTGGTTGGGAA
>CANYBF011177419.1:0-49665 GCA_948192965.1 Dalechampia spathulata | reverse complement strand
ATGAATGAAAAATAATTATAATATTATTAATAATTATTATTATTATATTATGATTTATATAATATTATATTTTAATATTATATGAAATATTATTAATATAATAATAATAATAATTATTATTATTATAATAATAGTACAATTATTATTATGAATGAAAAATAATTATAATAATATTAATAATTATTATTATTATTATATTGTGATTTATATAATATTATATTTTAATATTATATAGAATACTATTAATATAATAATAATTATTATTAATAATATTATAATAATAGTAAATTATTATTATGAATGAAAAATAATTATAATATTACTACTATTACTTATTATAAATATTATAAATAATTAATGTTAATATTATGCAATTTAATAATCATAATACTAATAATAATTACTTTTTTAAATTTTATTCAATTATTATTATTCAATATAATTAATTATTATTTAATCATTATATTATACTATTTAATCATTATTTAATATTATGCCACGTTATCGCCATGTCAAAGAAACTTGGCCGCCATTATAACCGGCGGCCAACTTTAGTTTTATGTCACATCATCGTCACGTTATCAAAGAAACTTGACCGTCATTATAACCGGCGGCCAACTTTGACACATCATCATTACGTCATCATTTTGTTATTACATCATCTGGCCGCTGATGAAACCGGCGGCCAACTAGGATTTCACACCAAACTGGAAATTTTTTTCCTTTTCACATCAAATCAAGATTTTTTAAAAAAATTTACACTAAATTGAAAAATTGCCCCTAATTTTATATACTTTTTTCAGACAAAATTTAGTTGATATCCACATTATTCGTATAATCTCAGCTTTATTTAATTAATTAATTATCCTTCAATTAACAGTTTGAAACGACGACCCTTTAACAAATCCTATCCGACGTCGTCTCAAGTGGTCTCGGTTCCAATTTGGATTTTGAATTATACATGAGTCCCGCTTTGGCTTGTACGTGGTGAGAGCGCGCCATCTTCTACAACACTGGACAAGACTCCATGGCCGCACAGTAGCGAAGCTTCTTTTTACTTCTTAGTTGTTTTTCTTGCTGTTTTGAAAAACCAGAAAGGAAACCTGTGTAATCCAATTGACGAAGAGCATTAAACAAATGGCGTCTTCATCGTGTGTAACATACTCGATCGACGATAAAGACCTAGACGACGCCGCATTGTGGGCCGTAATAGACTCAGCTGAAGCATCTCACTCCTATTCCAAGTCACGCAAAGCTTTAGCTCTCAAATTCCCTAATTTTCAATCCCCGCCTACGCCAATTTCAAATTTCTCTCCTCCAGCTCCTCAAAACCCTAGATCTCAATCTAGAATCAACAACAACTATAATACTTCTTTGATTTCTAATCCGTATCACCGTCCTAACAAAATCTCTAGAAATTGTGCGTCTGAGGTCAGTGATAACAGTAGTCCACTCGCTCTCGTCAAGAAGACACCTGTAATCAGTACGGTATCGTATTCATCTCCTGAGGCTTACTTATCACCACAGATTGGGAGGTATAATGATGGATATAATTGTAACGAAGAGAAGGATGTTACGAGGCACTGCTTGAACGGCAGATTTCCCTCTGTTTCTCTCTTCAAAGACTATCAGAATGCTGCTATGGCGGTAACTTTACGCTTCCTCTTCCTCAATATTTCTTATTAATAAATTCTGTTACCAATGTCGAGTTCATTTTTTAAATCGGCGTCCAAAACTGAATGATATTTGATTCAATTGACTAACAGATTTTGGAGAAATCTGATTATACAATGATTTCAGGTCATCCATACATAAAAAAGTCAGGTAAAGAAAAGATTACTGATCGCATTCTTTTGATGTTCTTAACAGTCATTGAATGATTAATTTGTACATACTCGCAGGTTGGAGAAAGATCTCATTTTACTTCAATCTTTCGTACGAAATCAGAGACAAAACTATCGAATTTGATGCAAATAAAAATGTTGAGCGAGCTGAATTTATAGTTAGAGCACATATGCAGTATGTTTTTCTTTGACCCATTTTCTGGATCAGATAACAGTAAACAGTTCGTGTATATATATTTGTTACATTTTCCTTTTGGTGTAATTGTAGGGGCGGAAGGTTCTCTGATGGATGGGGTTCATGTGAACGGCGAGAGAAGAAATTCACGAAACCAAATCACGATATCCCTAGTACAGCGGAAACCAGAGCCAAAAATAAAGCCTGCCAGGTTTGTTTCCGTTCTTCGTTTCTTCCTTCCTTCCTTGGATGGCCACGGATTTTCCAGAACCTGAAAAAGTAGAAAACAGTCCCAAATCGAGTAAAATTGGAATAGAAATCAGTATCTGGTGGTTGAGTTCCAGTTTTGAATTTACTTGCAGTAAATCAACGTAAAACTTTTCTATAGAAGGGTCGATTCCGGTTCGAAAGTTTTCCAAACCAAAACTCTCAGTTTCTGAATCACTAACTTTCTGAAATATGATTGTATCTGTATTCGACATTTTGGCAGGACCTACTTGGAATCGGAGAGTATCGACCAGGTGCGGCTCTGTTAAACAAATAAACTGATCATACGTTTTATCATAATCTGCTGATAGTTGTAATGCGAGAAAGTGTGATATCAACTAGGAGAGAAACATGCCTGTGGCCCTCTGACCCACTAGCGCCAAAACCTTATTGTGCGCCGACGGTCACGGGTTCGATGCAGTTACCTGCCAAAGTTGGAAGACGTTAAGGAAAAAACAACTAGGAGGGGAAGATGGATCTAGCAAGTAAACTCACAGTGGCTTCTGGAATGGGAAAACTGTTGTTGCTACTTGTGTGAATGTGACTTGTTTGCTTTCTTAAACAAATAGATACCCGAATCCGAATCCGAATCATCACGATGTTCTACCTTTTTATTACTATAAATTTTATATTCATAAACAAATAAAAAAATATTATGAATTTCAATAGCTGGATTTTGTTTTTGTCTATTTTAATTTTTAAACGAATCTTTTCAACGAAGATGATATATTTCAGTGTAAAAAATATTAAATTTGTTCGATTATATTTTACAATCATATGATTTTTGGATTGTAAATTATAAATATTAATCGATTTCATAAGAATCAATAATATTTATGTATTTGTTCTGCATTTATTTATTGTTTAGTACAATCTCTCACAATAAAATCAATATATTAGAAAAATAGAAAAGAGAAGAAAATAATATTTACAAATTATTTGACATATGATCCTATGAATTCACTTAAAATAAATATTATGGTTAAATTGTTGATTTAATATGATAAAATTTCTTATTTGAATTGAATCAAATAAGATTTTTTTTATCGAATGGAATGAGAAATTTTATTATTGAATGGGTATTTCATATTTTTTATTGCATAAAAATATTCCAAATAATTTTAGCCATTAATCATAGGAATAAAAAATGAGTAGTATTTCAATTTATTCAAAGAATAATATAAATAAATGTATAAAAAAAAAGGGTTAATTAAAAAATAGTCAATATGAGAAATTGCAAGTAAGGGTCTAGGGAATCTTGAGATGCCCCCACTTCTATGTTGCATTGTTTGATCCCTTTCTCATGTATTTCTCAATTTAAACAACTCCTATGACTTTGTTAGATTGCAATTTGGGATTAATTTTTTAGTATTTTTATTAACTCATATTATCAAAATATGAAGATTTAATGATAAAAAAAATATCCATAGATTTGTTTGTATAATTGCAAAATGGTTTTAAAATTTGAACTTTTAATATCATTTTATTATTATTATTATTTATATCAAAAAATAACTAATTATTATTTAAAAAAAAAGATGAGAAAAGTAATTTTATATATTTTTGAATATAAAAATAGTTACAAATTCTCATGGAATTAAGCAAAAATAAAAGATTAAAGTGAAGAAGTTTGTTAAATAAGCAAAAGAAATAATGGAAACTTGGTTGTAAGAAGAGAAGATCTCTTTTGAGAAAGAAAGAAAGAAAGAACATAACACCTTGAGCACAAAAGAGCCTCCCTAGATTCTGTAAAAGTATAAGAAAATCCCATAATCCACATGATCATCTTTCTTTTTGGACCAAATCTTTCAATCTTCTGCAACTCTTCCTTTACACCACCAACCCATATCATTTCACTTCCCTTCACAACAGTATCATCAAGATCAATACCAAACACCATTTGTAGTTATAATGATGCCTGCATGCAATGTTATTGTCATTATGAGTGGAATTGTAATTCAGTTCTTACAAATCATTGATGAATTTACTGGAGTAGTTGTGGTAGTATCATTCGTATCTTCATCTTTTCGAGCTTTCTTGATCTTGTTGTAAAGATCGGCAAGAATGTTGCTAGGAAACAGTGATTCAACTTCTTCATGTAGATCAAGTCGTAGATTTCTTCTTGCATTTTTTCTTTTCCTTGTTGAAAGAATCTTGGGTTTTTTTGGTGCAGGTGGGCATTGTTTGATCACTGGGATTTTGTGATCCAAAGATGTAGGAGTCTTGAATCCATCATCATCATCATCAACAACAACAACATCATCATCTTCGTATCTATCATTAGTTGACTTGAATTCTCTCAAAGATTCTACCGGCCTTGAAGATTCTGCACAAGAAACTGTACATTCTTCTTCTTCTTCATTTTCTTTAATCTCAACCCTGGCTTCTTCTTCTTGCTCTTGAACTTGATCTTGACGACGAAGTTGAAGAGAAACAATCCCATCTTGATGAAAATCCAATCTGGGTCTTTGCAAGAAGTTGAATTCCATATCACCAGCTGATTAAAACACTAAACCAACGAGAAGTAAACCACTCAGGAAAGAGATCCAAGTGTCAAACATGAACAGTACAGTAATCTAGGAAGCTCCAATATTATAGAAGAAGAAAAAGAGAGGAAACCTTGTCAGAAAAGATGGAACAAGTGGAAGGAAAGGAAAGGAAGGAATATAATCATCAAACCCAACCTCTGAATCTCTGAGTGTATATTTAGATTAAACATGGAGCTTATTTTGCTGAGCTTTTAATGACAGGAAAAGAGAAAGAAAGGAAGAAAGAAGGGAAGGAAGGAAGGAAGAGAGCTTGTAGAGAAAGAGACTGAAAGGGTTTCATGTGCATTGGATCCTTCGCCTAAGCAAAACGAAGATCCTCCCACATTCTTCACTCTCTTCTTTTCATTTACTATATAATTCCATTGCTAATAATATACCATTTTAACATCATATTTATCAAATAAATAAATCAAACAATTACTTAATCAAAATTATTAATAAATATTATGGAATATAAATGATAGTGTGGGATAAAATTAGGATAAATAAAAAGAAAATAGTAATATTGTTTGATTAAATGTAAGTTAAATTAAATTAATGGAGAAGTAAGGAAAGATTGAAGCATAATAGGGTAATAATGCACGTGGTTGGGTTGAAAGGGGACCATTATATATATTAGTATGATATATATATATATATATATATATATATATATATATGCTTTGCTTTCCTTTTATTCTAGGATTCTTTCTCTATCTTCCAAGCAACTCCCTCCTTCTTCATTTGACTTTTTCTTTTTTATTTCTCTATCTCTCCTTTATTTCTTTCTTCATCTAACTTCATGTTATGCCCTCTTTCTCTTTCTCCTTCACATTTTTTACATATCTTATATATATATATATATTATATTTATTTAAGTAAATGAGGTTTCTACATTTTTAATTATCAATCTATTGATTATAAATGTTATATTATTATTATGTATATGTGAATTTTATTAATATTTTTATGTCAATTAATGATATATTAATTTATCGTATATCAGTTTCATATTAAATTTAAAACATGAATATGTATAGATTCCTTTTCTTATGCTTAAAATATTTACTTGATAAATAAGATTTTTATGGATTAATTTTTATAATTTTCGATTATAAATACTAACATATATCGTTTAAACTAAAGTTTAAATTATTAGCATAATATATATTATTGATTATATATAAAAAATATACACTATAGTCAAATAATTTTAAAATTAATTTTTAATTGAATAATTTAAGCTTATATTGCTTAAATCTTTTACAAGTTAATTGGTTTAATTAATTAATTAATAAGCTTGCATGTGTATTAATGAAACCTATGATTTGAAGATTGGCTAATTAATTAATGATAATGGAAGATTAGAGGTGAAACTATCATTTAGCTTCTAAAAAAGATTCATTCTCATATCATAATCCTCTACACATCATAACCTTGTTATTGTTCAAATCAAAAATAATTATATTATTCTTTTTCAACTTCTCAATTATGTTATTATTTTTTATCACCTCTTTTTTAAAGATAAATAAATAAATAAATATAATTCTTTAAAATATATAATTTTTTTATTTTGATCAAATTCGATATAATATTTTATTTACGAGTTATTTTATAACTTCGGAAAATATGATTCAATTTTATCATTCTAGAGAAATTTAACTAAATGATAAAAAGGGTCTTTTTTTTATTTATCTTAAAAATATATTTGTATTTTTTTAGTAAATGATTAATTAAGTCCTCAATGAATTTCTTTATAATATTTCTCAATTTCTTGCTTATTAAAAAAAAGATGAATATGTATTTGAATTCAAAAGAAATCAAAGAATTTTTCAATATATTTATTCATAAATTATTAGAAGTTCATCTATCGAATATATATATTTATAACTTTAAAACAATCAAACTTGAAATATGCAAAACGATATAATATACCCATATTTTATTTTCAATCGTACTATATAATTAAATATTTACAAAAATTGTATTATGTAATTAACACTATACTATATATATATGAAAGAATTAAAATTAATTAGACATAAATAAGAAATGATTAATGGTAAAATAAAGAAAAAAAGTGTGATGATGAAATAAATAAGGTGTTAATGTTGGGGCATTTTATGGTGTTGGTTAGGACCATTCACATTCAAAAACAACCATAATTATTAATTATTAAATAATAAATAATAAATATTAATAAAATAGGTAGAGTGATATTAAAGGTAATTAGTTGGCTCCACATCTTTCTTTATATAACTAAATTTATTGTCCATCAATTTCATTTAACTTACTATATAGCAACTATCCAACTAATACTTTTATTATTTATTTCTTTTATATTATTTTCCAAAAAATGTATTTCAATTTTATTTTTATTTATTTTCCAAGTAATTTAATTTTAAAATATTATATAAATAATTCATCGTTAATAAATAATATATTTATGTTATGAAAAAATATTTAAACACGATGAAAATGTATAAAAAAAATAAAGCAAGGGTGAAGATAATTGAATTGGCATTGATTCGGATGGTCAAAGATGAAGGAGGAGGTTGGTGGAGGTCATTAGGGCTAAGATGGTGAAGAACATGGGATTCCTCCTCGAGCTTAGGATGGAACTCAGGAAGGAGTTAGGGATTTGGTAAACCTCCATCCTCATTCACCCACCTGCTCTCCTGCTGCTAATAACTCTGCCTTGTATAAAGCTCATGGCCGTGTATCATCTCGTGATAACTTGAAATTGATGATAAAATGAAAATGGCAAGGCTTTTTCATTAATTAATTAATTAATTAGGGTAGAGTGCATGGATTTCATCATCAGCAAGCAGACAGCAGCAGCAGAAGCAGACGATGATAATATAAGCCAAGTAGAAAGCTTTTAATTGTATCTCACCGATCCCATCTATTGCGTGTAAACGACGCCCCAATATTCTGCTGCCAGCTCTGCCGTCAAGATTCTGTCTTCTAACGTGATTGGTTGCTGTCTTTATTTTATTCTTCATGTGAATATTGCATGCATGTGAATATATATATATATATATATATATATGGGAATTGGATAGAAGAGAGGGTGGGCATAATGATTTAGCATCCATCGGTATCCATCATGTTTTTCCACGTTTCATAATCATCTATCCATGCTCTATCCTCAATCCCATCCTCTTTCTTCCTTGAAAGATATCCATATTACCATTCATTTTTTATCTTAAATATCTGGTAAATATCTTGTCAATTAAAGAGAAAATTGATATAAATATCTTGTTAATATTTTGTTTAAAAATTTCATAATTATTATTAATATAAAGATTAGAAGAAGCCAGCTGTATATTAATCAAATGATCTTACCGAATTGACAGGGAACAACCGGAAACCGTGAATGATTGGCAGCTATTCAAGATATGGCTCATTCACAGCAGATTGCTTAAATCCTTAGGCATCATGGTGATATTTCGAAAATAAATAAACAAATAAATAAAGAATACGCCATTACCAGTTCCTGATTAAACAGTGATGATGTCGTTTATGGTTTAAGAATAATTTTGACACATTTGCCGTTGAATCTTTAGTAACTCAAATTGTCCTGTTTAGGACACTGTCACAATCATGTTACTTGTGTCTGTCGCCTTATGATTCTTTCTTGATGGAAAATCTTGATTTGAAATTTAAAATTTAAATTAAAGGGTCAATGCCAATTCGTTCGTATTGATAACGAATCGGTTATGAACAAATATGTATATATAACTTCTTCCTCGTTTCAAATAAAAATTGATTCCTTCTTAAATTTATCATACATTATGATATGCATATATATATTCATGATTTTCGAGATATGATTGTAATAGAGAGGATGACGAGTGGAGTACAACAGCAAGGCTTAGTTGTAGGAGCTCTACGAAAGCATGCAACGTCTGAGATGGTTAGTGAATGTCAGAAAGATGAGAAAGCCCTACTTCTCTTTGGGTTAGTTTGGGAAACTGTTACTGTTATGATTTATATAAGTGTGTGATGAGGGGACTTATGCTTTGATGCTGCTGCTGCTTTTTTTTTTTTTTATCTTAGTCTGAATTTACAGAGTCAGAACAACACCACCAATGTGGGTGGTGGGTCTTTCGAATTATTGCATGAATATAAATCATAGTATATGGTAATGAATTTAATCATTGGATGGTATCTTAATAATCTTTAAATTATTAATATTTTTTTTATTATGATATTAGAGAAATATAAATTTAATAAATTTTTAATATTTGATAAAATTTGAAATATATCATTATATTATTAATGAACTTATAATTTTATACGATAAATTTAATTTCTGTGATATAATTAAAATGAGCAATTATAGTATAATAGGGATCGAATATATATTAATTTAGTTAAACATTATAATTATATTGAGAGACAGATAGTAATAATAGGTCTAATGGTAACTATAATTATTAATGTAATTATGATATTTTAATTAATTTAATATGTATTATAATATTATTGATTAATTCATAATTTTATGTGATAAATTAAATTTATATAAAAATTTGTATTATTAGATGATCCGCTTTAGATGTTATTGATTTTGTTAAAAGGCTGATGTAATTTATAAAATTTTAAAATATGTATATTTAAATAAATTTATATATATATATATTAAATATAAATATATTATAATAAATTATAATAAAGATAAATAAGTCATAAAATAGATAAAATATTTTAAAATATCATCTAAAAATATTATTCTAAAATTTATAAAAATAAAATATTTAAAATATATAATATTTTATAAAATATCATGAATGGAATTAAATGAGATCCAAATATTTTATCCTGTCATCAAACTTTCTTATAAATTTGTCAGTACAATGCTACATACAAATTCATTTATTTATTTATTTTAAATTAAAATTAAAATAATAAATAAATAATATATATATATATATATAAGATGAATATAGATCTAGTACATTTGTTTGTTTCGATGCCGTTGGTGGGAGAAGCAGATCATTGTCTGGTCTACTCCACATCACATTTTGATATAATTATTATAAATATATATAATTATTTATATTATAGATTTTCAAATTTAACAATCAATCAAACATCTCATATCTTAATACTATCAATATAATATGCTTTCATAACGTAGGATACTTAAAAAAATTTGAAAATTTACTATAAAATTATTTTAAAATTAAATTAAATTTAAAATTAATAATGAAATGAATAAAAATCTTCATATCATAGTGAATAATATAAATAAAATTTATAATATTAATTTTAAATAAATTCAACTATTTTATCATATAATTTTTCGTATTTGCTAGTCAATATTTTATATTTTTATTACTTACATATTGAAATGATATTAAAATCTTAATTATATCAAATAATGTATTTTAATATAAAATATATATGGATTTATATATAATAATGTTTCAAATTTAATAAATATTCGTATACATAATATTTATTAGATATAAATAATTTATAAATTTTTTTTAATAATTTAAGATTTAAACTTATGAGGGGAATGAGTTTTTAACATATTCGGTAAGAAGGCATTATGGATGAAAGAATTGGGACGTGGGAATTGGGATGGAGACATAACGATGGCACGACGTACACTTGCATTGAGATGGGCCATAAAGGGTAAAATTTGAATGGATTTCTTCCCCAATAGAAAGAAAAGCTGTGATCCTGTCAGCCTTATTCTCCATTTCATAACCTTGCCAATGCCATCTTCCATCATCAACTCCATTAAAACTCATAACCCACCATGCATATGAATCAAATTGCCTGTGCACCAGGCCAGGCCAGTATTAGTACATCAGATCGGTACACTTTTCACTTGAGGTTTCACCAAAAGTTTATTACGTGAAAAGCTATTAAAACCCACTTCCTATAGCATGAAATCTACGAGTTATCATCATATGGGTGTGTGTTAAATATTCTTCATGCAAGTAGCCACTGCCTGTATATTATACACTTATAATTACTGTCCCTCTCTCGAATCTCGCCCTCGCCTTGGACTTTTCCCCTCCATTTTTCGAGTGGGTAGGCCTTGGAATCTCCTTTCTCACGTTGACAACATGTATTTTTTCAAAACTAAATTGGATCTCCACCTAAAAAAACTTCATACCAATCATATTTCAATCACTAAAACAGATGAACTTAAGAACACTTATATCATTACATATATAATAATTCATTCTAAGTATTAATTTTCTTCCTTATTCTCTTGTCCATTATTTCTAATAAATTTATAAATTATTCACTTTTTAACAAATATTAATTTTAAATATACGACGATCCCTAATTGAAATTTTTAAATAGTTAATGATATGAATTTCATAAATTTTTGGATATAAATCCATAATAAATAACTATTTTAATGAATTATAGATATATAAAATTAAAAACTATATATATATATATAGATCAGAGTAAAAAGCACGGGGAGAAAGTCACATATTTTCAATTAAAAAAATTAATTAATTATTTGGAATGGAATTGAAAGTGTGATGATGATTTTGTGGTCAAACAAGAAAACATGATTTTTGTTCTAAAAAGGGAGGTTGAAATTAATAAAATCCTCCTATTAATTCTATTGTTATTATGATTTCATGGCAAAAACAACACATCATCTTGACAGTCAAATCTATATTTAATCTTAAATATAATAAATAAATAAAATAAAATTACATCTAAACTAAGTGAATTAAGATTATTTAACATATGGTAGTTGAATTTTAATTTTATTCATATATGATTAATCTTAACACTTGATTAAGACTATATTTTAAAATCCTGTAAAATTTATTATTTTAATATCATATTATTTATAATAATAAAAAAACAACAACGCGGTATTGATTTCAAAGAACAAGAAATGATGATGTTTATTGACTATCACCATCACCACAACTAAACTTATAAGATTGTTATATAGATAAGATTTTATCTCGTGAAAAATAAACAATTATATTAAATTCATGAGAAATTGATAATTGAATATAAATTTAATTATTAATCGACTAATAATTCTAATGATTAACGAATATAAAATTTGATCAAAATTATGAAAATAATAAAAATTATTTGTATTATTTAAATGGGCGAAATTTATGTATAAAAATATAAAATAAAATAAAAAGGGAGTTGAAGCTATAATAATGCACTGGACAAGCCTTTTTCATCCTTACCTAACCATTTGCTAATGCGCATGCAGCTTGCTCATAATGTTTTATAATTTCAACTCTAGTGACATAATATTATATATTATTTAAATACTTATTATATTTTAAATTATTTAAATAATTCAATTTTCAATAGTGTTTTTTTTATATATAAAATAAATTAATTGGTGATGGTGTGACCTATTTTCATGAAATAAAAAAATTAGTCAACCATGAATTGCTCAATAATTATAGGATAAAATAATATTATGATATCCAAAATTAAAATATCATCTTTCTTATAACTAATATGTATAAATAATAATTTTTTAGAATTTTAGATAATAACTTTTATTTTAATCTTATTATTTGAATTTTTAATTCTATTACTGATTGTAAACATAATCGTTAATGATTATAAATTTAATAAAATATATTATTCGTAAGTTATTAATGCAGAAAAGATAGTGTAATAAAAATAATTAGATATAATTTTTAAAAATTAAATTTGTATTATTTGGGTAATGATAATCATGATTTTTATCAATATTTTTCCCCTTAATATAATATCCTTTCAAGCATTATTTTCATGTTTTTCTCTTCAAATATAAACATATAATATAGTATTTCATGCATTATTCATATTCTCATGCATCATATTCATATATTATATACTTAATATAATTTCATATATTTTTATATATATTTTATATATATTTTATATAATTTTTATAATATTTTATATAGTGTAGGAATTAACTTTATTTTGATAAAGAAAGTAAAGGAAAGAGAAGTGGTTGGGAGAATAATATTATATGCATATTTGGAACAAAAAAAATCTAAAATGAAATCATTTAAATGCTAATAAATATGAACCGTTGGGTCAAATAGAATATTGTCTACATAATTACGCATATTGTAATATATGATATATATTTATATAATATTTAAAGGATGATCATTTCTTTAGTTTATCTTCTTCGCATGACATGAATTTGACCATGCTGACACTGCCAAGCAATGATCTCATACCTGATTAGTCTACCCATTTGAATGAGATTGGTGATTGCTTTTCCTGTTTAGTGACAGCAGGATTTGATTTGAATCCTGAGAGACATTGGAATTTGATTGTTTAGATTTGAGGGCAATCCTGAAATCTTTACAGGGTTTGCTGGAACTAGATGCGTGCAACTATGTGATGTGATCCAGGGAGAAAAAGAAGGAAATTAAACCAAAACTTGCCAAGCTTTTCATGGATTCAGATTTATAATTGCCTGTTCTGTAGAATTTATATTTACAGAGATGAATTCCATATCCTTCCTTCCAAGGAAATGATGATGACAGAAACGTCGTCGTGGTACCTCCGCCTGTCCCCTTGTGGAATGTCGAGCAATTCATGGAAATCTATTCCTGCAACATTTGTACCAAGCCTGGTATCAGTTTGTGTTTCAGAAGTCAGACTCATGATTGATTCTTTCTTTTTATCGGTCCTTACCTGCTCGTTTCGCTGCACGGAATAGAACTTCCTCTATCAGATGCTGAGCAGGGTCTCCTTCAGGAAATGCAGAGATGAACAATTCAACTTCAGAGACAGCTTCCTCGTTGGTGAAGTACTGGTAAAGCCCGTCAGATGACAGTATCAGGAATCTGTCTCTTGGATTGAGTCTATGGTGATAGAGGGATGGAAAACAGGTTATGTACGGCGATTGTCCAACATAATCGATTTGAAACATTTCTAACAGCAAATCGTTCCACTTGGGCTGCCAAAATTTAACCACAGGATTCAATGATTGCTCAAATTAACAGAATCAAAGCTAAAGATATCATCCTGCCACGAATCCTGGTCATACCTGTTTGAGAAAGCCCACACCAAAAGCTCGAGTAACCTTCAAATAACCTTTAACCCTGTCATTAGTTACTGCAGAAGGATCATCAGGATGTTCTTTCTTGATTCTTTGCACCTCCTGAAATCCAAAACCGATTCTTTAGCTTAAGTTGTAGACGCAAAACGCGTTACATGAAGAACTACGAACAGAGAAAGGTAGCGTACCTTGTTCACGTAAGTACTGTGATCCATGGTGAGTTGAAGAGAATTCAAGCTATTGCTTAATCTGTAAAATTCATCACCATCAAAGACATCAAGATCACGAAAGTTTTCCTCGTTAATGATCTCCAAGTCTTGGGTTCCTTTACCCAATTCAAGATCCGTGTCAGCTTTCTGAGCCAGAACAGCTCGACTGTCTCCGACGTTCATCAAGTAAACATCTTCTCCTTTCATCAACATCACCAAAACACAAGAACCCATCAAAGCCAACTCAGGTCTCTCTTCTGCCATCTTATCAGCATTTTCAAAATAAGCATCCTCTGTCTTTTTCAATGCTTTAGAAAGTGCTTTCAGAACATCGAAATTGTTAACCCCGTTAGATTTTTGACAATTCGGTTTATCTTTTAATTTCCGATCAAGTTCCTTTCGTTCTCTATCCCACTCACATTTCCACCTTCTCTGATTCTCCTTCCATTTGTTTCCTGCATCTTTAATTTTATGCTTTAGATTCTTCCCTTCCTTCCTCGTCAAATATTGATTTGTGTCGTCTACCTCATCTCCAGTTTCAGGTTGATGGAGTTGCTTATCGATTGAACACAATCTCTCCTCTGCTTCTTCTTTTAACGATGAAGGATCCATCATCTCATTCCATAACAATCCTTGAAGCTCCTCGTTGATATTAGTGTAAAGATTAGAAAGCAAGAAATCAGGTGCATCAGGACCATTAAACCCATCATATATTCCAACGAAAACCCATCCTTGCTCCTCAGATATCACTATATGAACTCTATCTTCACCAGCTTTTCCCTGTGCCCATTGCAGATTCTGAGTTTCCACTGAAAAAACACCATCTTCATCTACATCATCATTCACCGTCAGTTGAGTTGATTTATCAAAGCTCGAATTTTCACCAGTTCTGCTTTCAGTTGAATCTTTGGAAACGCCAGTAAAACCAGTCATCGATCTTTTCCCTCTAGAGATAGTTTTAGATATCACCCTCTTTAAACTCTTTATTATACTATTTCTCTTCTTACCTTTTTTCAGCTGTACCTCATCAATACCAAAACCACCATATGATAAACTCTTCTGTAACTTACTACTGCTAGTACTCTCCTTCTCTCTCTCCTTCTCCATCAGACCGGAATACATGGCACGATCGATCGGCGCTGATACAAACCCACGTTCAATTGGCCCGGAAAGGAACCCGCGCTCAAAAGGACCTGATAAAAAGCCACGTTCATTCGAACTCGAGACGGGCCCCGATTGAAGCTGTCCACTGCGGCGAGGGACAGGTTGAAGAGGAACAGAAGCGAAAGAATCGGAGCTTTCGAACGCGGAAGCTTCATCTAAACTAGAACTGTAGGGACAGGAGGCATCAGTTGATGAAGAAGATGAAGCGTTGGCACTCACAGAAGCACCTGAGATAGAGAAAAACGTCGTCGTTTGGTCAGAGAGAATTTTGGTGTTGGATATATGACCTGGGTCTGCTTTTATATAGCAGAAAGAATGACCCAATCCCTTATGGACGTCATCATTGACAAAAACGGCGATGTCGTGACGGCGAGAAAGATCACCGGAACTGCTGTTGGCGAAACAGTGACTAACTTTCGTAACTCCGTTACCCATCAAACCAAAAACAAACAAACCCACATGCAATACAACGTTGAAAATCAAAAACAAATAATGAAAATGATCGATGAGCGCAATTGCCTGGGCGGTTGTATAGTCTTCAGGTTTGAATTTCAGCGGAAGCTAATCGATACAAGAATGCAAAAAAAAAAAAAGCAAGAAGGAAGAAGAAACAGAGATCCCTTTTCTTCAGGTTCGTAAAAAACTAGGATTGATTGATCAAAGAATCACTTCCGTTGCTGATGAGAAGAAGAAGAAGAAGAAGAAGAAGAAGAATGGGGAAGGGAACTGATGAATGATGATGAGGAGGAATAAAAAGAAGAAGCAAGTGGGGAGTTGACTTTAGGGTGGGGATTTGTTTGGATTTGTTTTGTTTATAGATATATAATTGCACAAGAAATCCCTTGTTTTATTTTTATATTTTTAAATTATTATTTTCTCATTGAAACCTTAACATCTTTATAAATTTTAATAATATTTTTAATTTTTTAATTATCATATTTCTATATAAATTTTCTAGTTAAAATAGAAATTCAATGGGTAGGATTTATTGGTGTCATTATCTGTTTTAATAATAAAAGAAAAACAAAATGGGGTGGCTTAATGGATGTTGGAATTTTAATAATTTAATTTGAATTGTAATAATAATAAAAAAAAAAGAGAAGGGTGTTAATGGGAGAGTTGACTATGGAAGGGGGTAGGCGCGTGAGGAAGAAAGTTGTAATAAAGAAGAAATGAAATGTAAAAAGTCAAAAGGTTTTAGATGGGTTTGATGTTATTGTGATTTGTTTAATCAGATATGCTTTGTGAGTAATCCCCCTTCCTTCCGAGTATTTGCTTCCAGAAGCATTTCAGAGGTCAGCTTAGCCCCTTTTACTTCTTTTTTCTATTTATTATTTTCTAGACATTTAATTTAATTTAATTATTAATCTAAAATATAAATATTATTTTTTCTGAATAGGAGTAATTTTTAATTTTATAAAATTAAAAGAAGGTGATGTGTTAATTATAAAAATAATTTTAAAAAAATGTTGGTTTTGATGGGATTGTATTCATGTAAAGAAGACTTTATTATATTCATATTATATTATTTTTATATAAAAGAGAGGGGGGAATGGAAGAAGAAGCAGGTGGCATTCACGGTGAATAAATAAATAAATAATGAAAACTCAACCAGCAAATCAAGCAAAACAAGTGCTGTTCGTGCGCACAAAAATGCATGGTGTCTGGTTCCATCACTATTATATATATATATACAGACACACACACACACGTGTATAGAAGTCCGAGGAGAATATTGTAATAAAAAATAGAAATTCTTAAATTTATCAAATAAAATTTATTATATAAAATTATTTAAAATATAACTTCAAAAAATCTCTAATTATGATTACTAGTCATACATTTTTTCTATTAAAAATTATAGAATAATATTTAAAAAATGAAATATGTATTTTCATAATAATAATAATAATAATAATAATATAGTGAATAAGAAGAAAGTGGAATTTGAAGATATTAATGAAAGGAATTTACGTGTGTTGGCATGGAAAGAAAGAGTGATGCTTTGATTCCATTCCCCCTTTCTTTTTGCAAAGACGTCTTTCTATGAGAAGACTTGCATCTTTCTATTTATGGGCTTCCTCCTACTTGACTTACCCCAAAACTTACTTCATAAACCCCCATCACTCTAAACACATCTCCCCAAGTACATATCGATGTATTTATAGATATTAAAAAATTCAATAATTTTTAGAATCAATGCCTAACTCTTAAACATACTTTGTTTCCGGTCCAAACCTTTTCCTTCCTGCCTGCCTTTTCCTCCCTCCTTCCCTCTTCCATTCAACCCTTATCTTTCTTCTTCCCCGACCAACCCCATCATCCTCTTTCTCCTCCTCCTTCCTTCTTTAGATTTCCCTCTCCTCACCCTTCTTTCCTTGATTTGATCCATCACTCTTCCATTCCCATTCTCAACCATATGCACTAAAAGCAAAACGACGATGAAAGACACTACCTCCACACTTAAATACCCTTTTGTTTCTTGTTTTTATACACCAATATAATCTTAGAATTCATCAATATAATATAATTCTATTAAATTATAATATTTATTTAAAATTTTAAGTAATAAAATGTTATTTATATTGTTTGATTCATATATCAATATATAGATATAATATTTATGATAGTTTAATTCGTTATAAGATATCAATCAAACTCATAAAATGATATATATCTCGTTTATAAAAATAACATATATTATGGTTTTAAAGATTTTATAGAAAAAATAATTTTTTTTATAAAATAATGATTTAAACCTATATTACACCTAAAATAAAATCTTCATAAACCCTAAAAAATATTATTTTTATAAATATTTTTAAAAATACATTACTTTATAATTATTCAAAAAAAATGATATTTTATAATAAATTAATATGAAATAATTCAACAATTAAATTATCAATAACAAAACTTTAAACTTAGATTTATAAAATAATAATTATAAAATTAAATATGTATATAAATTTATATTTATAATTGTATATTTTCATATTTATTTTGATATGATTTGATTATAAAGAAATAAAGAAATATTTTTGTGGATGATTTTTGTGATTATAATTAGAAGGGATATCCTAAAAATAGAAAAAAAATAAATGAAAAGATGAGTTTTATTATTTATTATTTTTAAAGACCAGACATACACCATCAGAATTCTAACCCGAAATCCATGCCCGAAACTTTGATCTTGAAAGTTGCCGATTCCTTGATTTCTTTGGTCTGCTTTCTGTCATCTGATTCGCTTTTACAAGGTAAAATTACTGTGTTTTTGCTGGGTAGTTTTCTGTTTCTTCCTTAGAGATTGATTTCTGATCTATTCAATGGAAATGGATCAACAGGAGTTTTTTTAATTGTTATACATATTCTTGCAGTGTAATTTGAAATCAAGTTTAACCATTGTAATGAATCGAAATCGAATGTGATTCTTTGCTATATGCCTTGATTCGGGATTCCAGGGATCAAGTTTGGGTTTCTGTGTTCTTTACAGATCTCTTGTAGGCGGGTGATATCTTGTGTCAGGTTTAGCAGGATTGTAGCTGAAGGCATTATACTGTCACCTGGCAGGTTCCAGGAAAAAGAAAGAACATTTTGCGAATCATGGGAAAGAATTTGGAGAATAGAAACCCTACAATTTCCCTTCAGAATGGTGGACCGGGATGCATGTGGGGCGTGCTTCACATACTTAAATACCATCACTGGCGTTATATTCAAAAGAGGCTTCCCTGCAAAAGGCCTGTCAATGGCAAAAATGTCACGAGTAAGCGTAAATCTGTTGATTTTTCCTTCTAACATTGACATTGCATCATTGAAAATACGAAGAAACGTCCTAGTTTAACAGAGATAAATCTCCAGGATTGTTGTTGTCTTCTCATTCTGATCTTTTGAAGTTTGAATTTCAGGAGAGGATACTAAAGCGTCGAGGATTGGTAGAATATGCGACGATGGCAGGAATGGATCAGACAAGATCCCCACTGTAAGTTGCACAGATGCGTTAAATATATGTAGATTTTCAATAAATACCAATGCATTTTTTGTGATCTGACAATGTCCAGGTTGACGAGAAGGTGGCACAGCCCGGCCCAGCAGCCAAAACTTCGATGAAATCTCGACTAAAATCACTTATTTCAGAAGAGCTGTATTCGAAGAAAATCCGACATCGTCGAGCCTCATCTTGTCCAGGACCCTCCTCGTTGACTCGAACGGATTCCATTCATCGCCTAGACTTATCAGAAGAGGATCATACGGCCGCTGGAATCATGAGTTATGGAACTCCCACAGTGACTGATGAAGATGACGACCGTTCCACCTTACGGGATCCATTGGTTCCAGATTCATCTGAAGAGCAAAACACGGAAGATTGTAATACCAGCGTGCGTACAAGAACGCTCAGCATGGATGCTTCAAGTTGCCAGTCAAAGGAGATTTCGGATGCTCTAGATATCATTACTATGAATAAAGATTTCTTCCTGAAAGTTTTGCAAGATCCATGCTCACCTTTAGCTCAACATTTCCATAGCCAACATGCATTAAGAAGAAAAAGGACATATTCCAAGTCTCTGTCATTCTCTTCATCTAGTTCCTCCCCTTTGAGAGGATCTGAACTAAGAAGACTTCAGACGCAGAAGGAGATGGTTTATTCTGATACAGTTCAACCCAAGTCTAAAGAATATAACCGATCGCAATCCATGCCATCAGTTCCTGTCGAGTACCAGACAACTCGGCCGAGAAAAAACCATGCTGTGATGAAGCGTTTCAGGAATCTGAAAGATAAGATAAAGCATGTAATTAAACAGAACAAACATGAGAAGCATCGGATCGCCATGGATGGAGTCCTTCATAGGATTCCAAGTGGACGTGAGCCCCCTAAGGACTTGACAAGCGACAGATTGAACATAGATGATAATGATAGCCCCAGAAGTAGCTGTGAATCTCGTCACTCCGTTCTTTCAACCCATAAAACTCTATCGCGTTGCATCAGCCGAACACCATCCCTGAGCGAATCCCTCGATAAATATTGCCAATTGTATGAGTCTAGTTGCAAGGGAGAAGCCAAACAGGATCATTATTTGGAGCCATTAAAACTGAGAACTGAAGATTCATCTCAAGCAAGTGCTTCTAAATCCATGAGAAGATTATTTTCCTTCCCTGACCTCAAATCTTGCAACTGTTACGATGAAGACTCTTCTGACATCATCCCGTCAGGTCAGGTTAAAGAGGGTGCCGATGCAACTGTAAGCACAAGAAGTGACATGAGTGAACGATCAGATGCAGAAAGTGCTGTGAGAAGCGACATTCAACAGAATTTAGATGGTGACAGAATTTCAGTTGATGGAGATCGACAAAAAACTGAAACAGTTTCAAGTATTGGAGAAGCTAAGTCGGATATAATCAGTGAAGATTCGGGGGCAACTCGGAGTAAGCAGGATAGTGAGCTGTCAGAACCCAAACGTATTCTTGTGCCTGACGCTAAATTTCAAGAGGAGAATGCCATTCCTGCAACCCTTTCCAGTCCGGAAGGTATTATGAGCTGCCTGACGCTTTCTTTCTTTTTAAGAAACATAATTTTTTATAGCCGTGGAAACGGATGCCTGATATATACGAATCTGAATCTGACAGAAGCAGATTTAAAGCTGACGATAAGCCTTCCTCTAGGAAAGGAAAGTGATTACATGGAAGGTGAGATGGCAGAAACAATCATAGAGGAGATACCAGAAGAACCTGAGGGTGGAACAGAGAGACCAGAAATCCAAATCAAACATATGATCCAGGTAGAAGTGGGCGCCAAGGACAAAGCAGAATTTGATTACGTCAAAGACATACTAGAATTATCTGGTTTCAGCAAAAACGAAGTGCTGGGAACCTGGCATTCAGATGAGCAGCCAATGGATCCTTGTCTATTCGACCAAGCGACGTCAAGCTGTACATTACTTGATCCAGATCAAGATTTCTCATCAGGAAACCAGAAAAACTTATCATCATCAACATACCCATGTTATCACCTGCTACTGTTTGATCTTATCAATGAAGTTTTGGTGGAAATATACGCAAGATCATACACGTATTGTCCAATGCCATTATCGATACTATCCCATATACGGCCAATGCCAGTGGGGCACCATGTTCTGGAGGAAGTATGGACAAACATAAGCAGATACTTGGGCCCAATTCCTGACGATGCTGACCAGTTACTGGATTACATAGTGGGTAGAGACTTTGCAAAATGTGATGGGTGGATGGACCTCCAATTTGACTGTGAATGTGTGGGACTTGAGGTTGAGGACATTATTTTTGATGATCTCTTAGATGAACTTGCTTGTTGACCTTCCTAATTTTGTGTTTTAATCTTTGAATATATACACGTACCCTTTGTGTACGACTGGGTTCCCGTATCGTAATTTCTCTTATTCTTCCAAAAATTCACCTTGCACAGCAGCCCGTCTAGCTCAGTCGGTAGAGCGCAAGGCTCTTAACCTTGTGGTCGTGGGTTCGAGCCCCACGGTGGGCGGTAATATTAACATTTCTACCCTTTTCCATCAAGAATATTAATTTATCATTATTTTAATATAGCGGGCATCAATTCTTGTTAATGATGGTATAATAGTTTCGCCAATATATTATTATCCAAAAAAATTAATAGAACACATTTTCATTATTCTAAAAATATATAAGGATGATTTTTTAATATTATTAAATGAATTTTTGCATTTAATAATTGAATAATTAAAACCTTTTGATGAGACAAGTGTTCCTTTTAAAGATGCCACTGATAAGTTGAATAAGCAAAGAAAAGAAAGAACCAATTTTTCTTGCCATCCAAAGTGCTCCAAAGAATTTACCATATTCTTTTTTAGTATTATTATTATTTTCTCTAGTCCAATCAAATATATTAAATTAAATAATGAAATTTAAATTATGTTTTATTTCAAAAATAGAGATAAGATGTATTTGAAATTGTAAATAAAATAATTTTATTAGTTTAATATATATGTATTTGATTTATATATTTTTGTTCCATTTTTTTACTAATATGTTTGGCTTTTATGCTTTGGAATAAGCTATTTCTTTTAATTCCATAAGATATATTGGATGGTGGACATCAATTATGCCTTGTTTTAATATTTAGTTGAATTTAAATGAATTTTTATTAATTAAATTTTAAATAATTCAATTTAATTAAAAGAAAATAACCATTTGTTTCATTAATTATAATTAATTTCCAAAAGATGTAAGATTTAATTATATGAATAATATTTTATCAATAGCATATAATCCTATTATGCCCATTTGTGCTATAAATTTTGTCCTTTCCTAATATTTATTTTGTATATTTTGATATTAAATAATTTCAATAAATATATCTTTTAATAGTTAAAAACAATATCTTGCCTCTCAATTGAACCTAACCCCACTATCACTCCCTCAATGATGATTTAAAGGTTGGTTCAGTTAGGCACCATCAACAGATTAATTTAGTTTATATAAATTAAATTATTTAATATATTATAAATAAAAACATATAAAAATATGATTTAAGAATAATTTCAGAAAAAAGATCAATGGGGTAATGAATAGTGAAAATAAAATCTATAATTTTTGTGAAGAAATTATAATATTTAAGTTTATTTACTTGAATATTAATATATATATATATATATTTACCCTCCTCGAATCCATCTTTGAATATGATTTTGAAGTAATACCCAGATGAAGATATGTTTGCTGGAGAGCCATGACTCCATCTCCTGCAACAACAACTGTAAACCAATAATTGCCATTCCTCATTTATTCTCAACGTATGATAGAGATAGAGATAGAGATAGAGTTTTTGGACATAAAAAAAGGAATTATATTTTTTTAAAAATTATTTGTTTTATTTCCTTTTTAAAATATTTAATTTTTTTAATTAATTCTTTTGCTGGGAAAATATTAATGAAACACGACGCGTAGAGCGGCAAGGTCAAACTTCGCTATTAGAGAAAATACCCGAAATACCCTTTCATGCAGTGGGATCTGAGAGCGACGTAAACGTGGAAGAAAGAGGTGAAACGCTGTAGACCGACCGATACGCAAGGATAAGTATGAATGATGGCATATTATGACACGTGGATGGTGGACCTCCACCACTCCCTCCTCTGGCCTGCTTATATAGCTCGAGTGAGTGGACCGGCCAATTCATCCATCAGCTGAAACATCAGTGGACTGCCAAAAATATCAGCTTTTGAAGGAGAAACATGTCTTGCTGTGGAGGAAACTGTGGCTGTGGCGCCGGCTGCAAGTGCGGCAGCGGCTGTGGAGGGTATGATCTTGAATAATTCAACTCAACTGTTCATCACTTCAATTGTTTTAAATTTTCAGTTGTTAGGTGCTTTCTCTTTATGGTTAGACGTTGTTTTCTTGAATTGTATGATGTATATGTTCAGTTCAAGTTCTTGGATGCTTGATCTTGTTATCTGGGTAGAATCTGTTTTCCAGTTTGATCCTGGAATTCTGATGCATGCAGTACCCTGACACGGGAGTTATTTTTTTGCTTTTGCAGATGTGGCATGTACCCTGACATGAGCTTCGCCGAGAAAACCACCGCTGAAGTGTTGGTTCTTGGAGTGGGACCAGAGAAGGCACGCTTTGAAGGAGGTGAGATGGGCGGTGCTGCCGTCGGAGCTGAGAACGGTGGCTGCAAGTGCGGTGACACATGCAACTGCGACCCTTGCACCTGTAAATGAAATATATCCTGCCTTGGAAATTAATGTTTAACAAGGCAAAGGGAAATGAAAATGATAATAACATATGATAGTGGTCGCCATGTCTGTCTGTATGCCAGTTTTTAAGCTTGAATAAAAGCAGCAGTAGCCTGTGCTTCTGCAAATCTTGTCTCTGTCTTCCCTTCTTGATGCAGTCTCTGAAATCTGTTTTTCCAAGGCTCGTGGCACGTCTGAACTAGTTTATGTTTGCTAAAATACTTGAGAATATGTTAGTGATATACATAGTAATAAATAAGATCTCCAAGTCCTTAATCTCGTTTAACAGACGATAATTTTCACATCAAACTACATTTCATACACTTAAAGCAAGCGACAAAGGAGAATTGTAATTCTTCTAGCCGATAACTTGCGAACATATACGTATCATATACTAGTTATCACACAAAATAAAGGCTATCTTATTAGGTACACACATATCATATACTTGCCAGAAACAGTACAATTATGCAAAGAGGCATGACTCGACTCCGCAACCAATGTTAATTGTATCATGCATGTCTGGTTAGAAATGGACGAAGTGTCCATGGGCCGGTTTACTCAACCTGCAACTGTGCTGTAGAAATGGGAACTTCTTGTCTTTCAAATATCCCTCTTGCAGCTCTGCCGAACATGTTGTGAACCTGTTTCATCCCTTTCAGTTAGGTTCGATGGCTCAGATTAAAATTTACCTTCACTTGCTCTTCCTACCAAAGGTTTATCTCTAGCTTTTCTTTTTAAATTTCTCTTATACAAAAACATTGAATCTTGACTTAAAAGGGCAAAAAGAAGAGCATATCTTGGCACTGGAAAGTGCTAATCGTACCTGCTTAGATGAAAGTCCGAGCTTCTCCAAATCATTCAACTACAGTAAGCCAAAAGTTCCTTGAGTATTGCTTGTGAATGAGAGAGAGCTTCAAAAAAAGTGCATATGATAAATGAGACCTACTCACCGATTTTAAGGGGCTGGCTTGTCTAAGTTCAACAATGTACTCTGCCATTTTCTGTCCAATTCCATTGATTTCGAGTAGTTCCTCTCTGCCAAAGCCAATTGATGGTTTCAGTCTATAAAGTTTTCAGTCCGACAATGTAAAAAGAGCTTTGGACGTTATTTACCTGCTGGCTGTATTCAGGAAGCTTATATACTCTTGAGCGAGAGAGCTCTACATATATCAAAATTTTAAAAATCAGCTGTACGACCTGGGACTTTGCGGATTATGGTGTTGGATCACTGACATACCTTAAGAGAAGCACTAGTAGCAGTAAACTTGTTCAGTGGAGTGTCTGCTGCTGCAGATAGATCATTTGCAAGAGCTGCAGACAATGGTGTAATTGGGGTCTTTGACACTACTTCTTCATTAGCATAGTGGTTTATGTTCGGGTTGATAGGAGTGAGAACTTTTCTTAAAGGACTTGCTAGTGTATTTTTCTTCTCGCATAATGGTGATGCTTCTATGGAGTTGTTTGGTTCCGTGAATGTTACTCTCTGTCCCTTGTCCAATGGCTCAACTGCAAAGTTGAATACTTAATTAAAAGCTTATTAAGAGGGATAATAAATTTGACGAGAATGGAACCAACATAAAATGTCCATTTGAGTTTATTAACCGGTTGCAGAAAATAACCACTCAGCATCAGTTAGGTCGTGTACCTGAATTTATAGTCGACTCTGCAACAGTTTCAGAGGAATCAGTCATAGTTTCTTTTCTGTTCTCCATAACAGCCTGCATACTCTGCAACCACACTTCAAATTGTAAATTTCGTAAAGCAACGTTCGCTTAAACATTGTTTTCTCGTGTTTTTTTAGCTGAATGATAAGAATTTGCAACTTGAGCAGACGAGAATGGGCTAGTGGCAATCACATCATATATTTATATAATGTTGAAGATTTTACTTGTAATCAGAACAGCCAAGAAGCAGTTGCGCTGGACGTAATAAATCATTTAAACTTACCTCCAGCAAAGAATCATTTAAACTTTCAGCATTAATAAGGTTTCTGAATGGTACAGATATTGCCCTGCATATGTGTAGAGAATGGAAAAGTAAGCTTAAAAACAGAATCTCACATACTTCAAGATGAAAGAGCTGCCTCTACCTTTCTTTAGCATTAGAAGTACTGCGGTAGCTATTGACTTTAGCTTTCACAGAGCTTTGATAATAAGGTCTCTTAATGGAACTCACAGGCAATGGAGAACCAAATGCACCTATTCTGTGTGCACTCTTTGTCTTTCCTTTTGTTTCCAGCCAAGCACGAAGTTTCGCCTCCATATCAACTTTAACCTTAGGAGTAGCTGGTTTTTGTGCTGAAGAAACAATATTCGAGATGTGCCTTGACCGAGCAGCCAAGCTGACGGTGTGTACAGATTCCTGATATTGTCCTGGATTCTAGATTTGCAAGAGAAAAGGAAAGAAAAATACAAGAATTCCAAGTAAGTTTCAAATTAAGTAAGCAATTCTGGATGACGAATACAGGAAGGACGCTTTTACACTTCTTGGCCCTTACCAGACAAGCAACCATCAAAGCACGACTGTTTCCTCCAAGAGAGTCCTGCAGTATACGGGTCAATTTGCTTTCTCTATAGGGTACTCTTGGCCTGTTGTTGTTCAATGCATAAATCACATTTGACAAGGAAAACAATGATTGGTTAATCTTAGCACTCTCCTGCAGGCGTATTCCTTCATTGCAGGTTCTTCTGTTATCTTCATTACCTGTAAATAACCAAAAATGGGGAAAAAAAGGAACAAATAAGCAATGGAAGACTGAATATTGACTAAATTATGCATATGAACCTACCCATGCTCAATTTGAGGTAGGTGAAGAAATGACCTGCTAAGTCTATGAGATTAAGCTTCCCACGGATGACAGCTCCAGACCCATCACAACAAGGAGTTGAAACACCAATCACGAGCACCCCATGACTTCTACTTGATGCATCATTGAGACCAGTATGAGCAATTTTTCGTCTCTGAGTTCCAAGAGAAAAAACCTCTTGAAATTCGGACATTGAATTAGCAGGAGCTCTAGATAATCCTATAAGGTGAGTGATCCCATCTTTGTCATCACGAATTGCAATTTCTTTTGCTTTAGGTTCTAAAAGATCGAAACACCTGTCCATATATACTTCATAGTAAGAAATCTCGACTTTACTTCCTCTACTTTGGCACATGGATAGGATCGCAGACATGGCTAGTGACATCAGCCCTGGCGCTTTATCAGTACCCTGCAATATCAACCACAAAATTAAGCTACCTTTTAAAGTCACAGATGTAGATCCTAAAAGAAAACTTAAAAATAGGGTTACGTATTATGCAACGCGTAGGTAAAACTGTTGATCATGAGATATGATTAGGTGCATCTCTAGTAAACCTTCCTTGCAATAGACTTCATTTCCCGAAATCTTGAACAATGTTATGCTAGAACCGAATTCCATCAACGAGACAATAGCAAGTATAAACATACCTGCATGGTGTAGGTCTTTCCACTACCAGTAGCTCCATAAGCAAACACAGTAGCATTATAACCCTCGAAAATCCCTGGAATCAACCCTCTCACTTCCCTCTCAAAGATCTCGCTCACGCTGTTCCCTTCTTCGCCGAAGAACGAATCCAACTGGTAGCATTCCTTTCGGCTGCATAAGTTTTTTAGTACAACACGACAGCAATCAAATACATTTCAAAATCCTAACGACGAACATAAAGGAAAATAAAAACGAAAAAAAAAAGGAATCTAACAGCTAAACCACTCGTTCACTCACTCACTCACTTGCTTACCTGGTTTCGGGATCTTTAAGACAAACAGTGCAGTCTTCCCTATCAAACAGCGAAATGCAAGATTTGAGGGTGGAGTTTTTTATGATTTCTCGAGGGAGAAAAGGGCGTACTCTTACGATTACGCGTACTTTAGAGATGAAATTGGAGTCCGTGTCCGCGCATTCTTTCGCTTGAGATCTCGACGTGTTGTCGAAGGAGATGATTTGGATTTCCATCAGAGATGATTCAATTCGCACAAATAACTAAATAGGAATCTCGAGAGATGAAGAAGGCAGGAGGAGAAGGAGAGTCAGAACGAAAATTTGACCGTTGCGATAGAGAATGCTTAGATTTAAACCAGACGAACGGTTAACAGGGAAGTTTCCTTATAAAGAGTGCTTGTTTGGGCTTTTTTTTAAATTTGAAATTTCAGGCTCTGATGCTACAAGGCTAGCCGTTGGGCTTTTAAGGACCCCCACCTTATATGTATATATTCATGTTTTTAAAAAAATATATTATATTAATGATAAAAAATAATTATGTTGTATTCATGTTTACTTGTTAATTTATATTACTTGTATGTAATTTTCATGTGATATTAATATATAATCCAGTTAAATATTTAATATATTATATATTTTTTTATTTTTATCATATTATATTCACATAAATTTACCACTTTTTATTAAATTGTATTTGATGTATCATATTTATCATGTCATAATTCTATGATATTTATATTTTACATTTTAATATAAATAAATATTTATTGAATTTAGGTAAATTCATGAATAAATAAAAAATAAATTATATTTAAAATAGTAAAATAATGTCTAATTAAAATCGAAGTAAATCATTTATTATATCATAAAAGCCTTAATCTTCACATTACACACATTCTTTCAAAATAATAAATATGTCTAAAATATATTTTTATATTTATACATAATTTCAAAATTAATTCTATACATATAACCATCATTATAATGACTATTTTTATAAATCTAACATAAAATATTTTAAATATATTTTATTATTATTCATATATTTTAATTATGGAATAAATATTGAAAAATATAAATATATTTTGTTGGTAATTGATACATATATAATATTTAAATCATTTAACTATATATCCTATTTATATATAATATTAAAATTTATTTGAGTTAATTTGCATATTTATTCAATAAAAATATTATAAACAACTGAAAAAAATTAAATGTAATAATTAAATGATGATGATGTGGAATATCAATCTTGACGATAATAAATTTTATATTTATAGATAAAATTTTAATTATATTTATATACAAAAAATATTAAATATTTCCATTTATTTATGTAATTACTAAGGCTTTTTTTTTGTTTTTGGACGCGAGGCCTTGTCTGGCAGATGATGTGAACCCATAACTGAACCGGAAGAACCTTTTTATGGGTTACAAAAACCGAACCGAGTCATAAATTATAGTAACTCGTAAATTAACTGATTTGTTGACAAAAATTTATCTTTTAGTGCCGTTTGAGGTTCAAACTTTGATCCCTAGAACCGTCAACGTCCGTTAACCTAACCTCTTTAAGAACCTCAATACAACAGCAAAAGAAACGGAAATAGGAGACCTTACACGTCATACTTAACGGAGACCTTGGCTGAAAATATATTCGTTACATATAAATCTACCGTCTTCTTCCTCTCTCTCTCTATATCCCAACGGGCGATTTTTTTCAAAAGTGAAAAGCTTTCGATTTTTTTCCCCGTTTTTCTGACTGAGACGTTTCGGTCCGTTTCGTTTTGCTCTCTCTCTCTACGTTTTGGGTCTAAAGGGTTTTTTTGGTTCTCTGTTATTTATGAGCTCCAGTTCGATTCCCGCCACTTCTTTAGAGGACGATGTAAGCTTCTTTTTCTTTTGATTGGTTTGTTGGTGAAGTGTGATTTTTGTTTATTATAGTTTTTTTTATTTGGTTTTGTTCTTTTTACTGTTTTTGTATCTCTTGGCTGTTAATTAGTCTTCTGATTTGGAATAAATATTGCTTCCTTTTTTTTAAAAGATTTGGAACCCTAGAATTGGATGTGATATTATGCTTTGTCTATTTGTTTTGATTTAATTGCTGAATTTTGAGATCTGGGTTTGGTTTGTATTTATTTATGGTGATGTGTGGGGTTGACTGACTTGGTCTTGAGATGGGTTTTTTTAGGGCTTTTGTTTTGTTGAAAGATCATTAAATTCTTGTGGGTTTTTATTGTTTAATTTTGCATAAATAATAATGTTATGAATTGGGTTTAGAGAAATTCGTAGGAGGAAATGAGTGAGACGAAGATGGAGGAGTGCTGCCTTGAAAACAAGCAATTAACAGCTGCTTCGAGCTCATCTATGTCTGAAGGCAGTGGCAGTGCTATTTTTAAGTCTCCTGGAGTGTCCAGTCCAGCCACAACTTCACCAACTCATAGGTAACTGTTATTCAACTCTCGCTTCTTTTTTCTCCCCCTATTTAGCGTACTATGATTGACACATTTTTATGCATATTTGATTAGATTTCGTATTTATTATGAAGTTTTGCATTGGGTTTTGATGCTTTATGTTAAAATTCTCATAATTTATATTGTATGACTTGCAAACAATCATTCCGATGATCTGAGAATTTGAGTTTGCAGGAGAACAACTGGGCCCATAAGGCGAGCAAAAGGTGGCTGGACTCCGGAGGAGGTTTGTGGTTTCTTCGATTATCTTTTAACTTGAGGTTGGCTGTCGGTTGTTGTCTAAATAGGATTATCTTGGCACTCTTTATGTTCTTGTTTGTACTGACCCTACCGTCAGAAACAGGCATGTGAATCTACAATAGGTTGAGCATGTTTTTATGTAATCATTCTATTGATTTCTTTGACGCTACAGGATGAGACATTACGAAATGCTGTTGCCGCTTTCAAGGGGAAAAGTTGGAAGAAAATAGGTTCCTCGCTTGTTCTCTTGCCGCTTTCAAGATGAAATGCTGTTCCCAAACACCAAATTAAAACTGCTTTGGTCGCCTAAATCACAAAACTGTTGCACCCATTGTATCATTGACGGAAGATTTTAATCCTGATATGATGTGTGGGACTAGTTTTGGAAAATATTTTTTTTCATTTTAAATTTTAGTTTTAGATCAAGAAGTATTAAGTGTTAATTGAAATTTGGTGTATGCTTGCAGCTGATTTTTTCCCTGATAGATCAGAAGTCCAGTGTCTGCATCGATGGCAGAAGGTTCTTAATCCAGATCTTGTTAAAGGACCTTGGACCCAAGAGGTGGAATCTCTTTAAAATTCTTTTTGATTCTCTCTCTTATTGTAGGTAGCAGCACAAACATTGTATTATTCTATGTTCTTATAGATCATAACTTGATCTTATTTTGCCTTTTGTGTGTAGGAGGACAACAAAATTACTGAATTGGTGGCAAAATATGGACCCACAAAATGGTCTATTATAGCAAAGTCCTTGCCTGGTCGTATAGGAAAGCAATGTCGAGAAAGGTAACCTCCACAAAGGGAGATGAATCCAAAATGATATTAATAAGAATGCATTGCATATCTTTCAATCTTGTTTTTGATTTACATACTAACAGAACTTTTGGAATTCATGCAACTGATCAGAGTTTTAGATAATTATTTCTTGCACACCGTCATAATTTTACTACAACTGTTCTTGAAAACTTACCAATACTCTTGCATGACACAAGTTGTTGGTGACTGATTTCTTTGCTTATGAATTGTTTCATATTTCAAGGTGGCACAATCATTTGAATCCTGATATAAAAAAGGACGCTTGGACATTGGAGGAAGAAATGGCTCTCATGAATGCTCATCGGATACATGGGAACAAATGGGCTGAAATTGCTAAAGTTTTGCCTGGAAGGTAAGCGTTGAGGCTTAATTTGTCAAGTACCGTAACAAAGGTTTAACTATCCTTCTCCTAATCATCGGAGGAAGTGGTGTGGATTCTGACAGGGGTTGAGCGTGAGTAGGCTCATTGAAAATATATTAGCAAGTAGTAGTATTAGTTATCCTTTTCTGAATTAGATCTTGAAGTTGACCCTTTTTTTTTCATTACACAGGACTGATAACTCTATTAAGAATCACTGGAATAGCTCCTTGAAGAAAAAATTAGAATTTTATTTGGCCACGGGAAAGCTTCCACCAGTTGTGAAGAGTGATATTGTAGTTTCTTCTCGGAAACTTCCTTCAGTTGCAAAGAATGATATCCAAAATGGAAACAAGGATATAAATAAACCTCCTGTCGTCAAAATGAATAAAGAAAGAGATTCAGCTGCACAAACTTCATCAGGACCTGCTGATTTTCACAAGCTAGAAGATGGCAAAGATCATTTGGAGTCATCCGCTGTGGTGCGAGATATGGCAACTTCATCAACTGCTCTTCCAAATGAGACTGCTGATTCTGAAGGTGTAGAATATAAACCGAAGTCATTTACTGCAGATCTTAGCTGCTGCAGTTCAGAGTCGCTACGTAGATGTGAGAATGGTGGAATAAACTATGAAATTGGCCAAGACAAAGTTATCAGGTCTCGGCTGCATTTAGGAACCCCAACTTATGGTTCTTTGTATTATGAGCCACCACAATTAGAGAACTGTACTCCACTAGATTTGGATCATACGGTTACAAATCGTGTCCAATCTGAGTGCAATGCTAGCCCAATTGCTTCTCCTATTAGTTTCTTCACTCCACCTTGTGTGAAGAGTAGCTATGTAAGTTCCCACAGTCCTGAGTCTATATTGAGAAATGCTGCTAAGAGCTTTCCGAACACTCCATCTATATTTCGAAAGAGAAAGGGAGGAAGTCAAGTACACAAGCTTCAAAGTGAAAGTGGGAAAGTTGAGGGAGGGTTACAGACGTCCAGTGGTGGGGAAAAAACTGAGGATACTTCCGAGAACACGGAATCTCAAGATGGAAGTCTGTGTCACAGCCCCTGTCCAGAAATCAGCACCATTGGGCCTAATGTTAAAGTCTTTAATGCATCTCCTCCATACAGGTTGAAATCCAAAAGAACAGCTGTTTTTAAGTCTGTAGAGAGACAGCTCGAGTTCACTTTTGACAAGGACAGATGTGATGGAGGCAAATCTTCGGGATTATCTGCACATGGGAGTTCTCTTACTGAAGATTGTTCTCATGCAGCAAAGATGGGGGTTACCTAGAGCACAGCCTGTAAGTTCTAGTTTTGTCCCAGTTTTACCGTTCTTCCGCATTCAAACTACTGGTTAAAGCTTTCGCCATGGATGTTTTTTCTTTTTGTTTTCCTCCAAATGAATGGCTACAAAGATACATCTTTTTAAAGCTTTTACTATTCTTATGCATTCAAACTACTGGCTAATATATCTAATACTTTCTTGTGCTTGATTGTTATACAGGGATGCAAAATGGGCATGCCCTTGAAGTTGAACTGGTAGTTTTACCATTGGTTGGAACTACATCTTGAACATTGCGAAGCAATTTATCGGTAACGAGTCGCGGTCATGTGCTCCATTGATGCCGGTCTGATAGAATGATCTCTGTAGATGCTTGCACCCCTTGTTTTCATGTATATGGGGGACCCTTTAAATTCTTTTTTCTCGTTCTTTTTTCTACTATAGTTATCATGAGCAAAATCCCAGCACAAATAAAGCCTGTGGTATACATCATCAAATAAAGAGCTGATGAGTCCCAATTACTTGTCAATAGATATGAACTGTAACAGCCCTGTTTTAGACCTATGTAGTGCAAGTGGAAATGGGAACGGAGATGGGCATACGACTCCTTTATTCCTGCTGCCTGCTTCCTTGGGCTACAATCTACGTCTTTGCTTTAACATATTCTCCGTCTCGTGGGACTTCTGTATTTGCTTTTAGTGAAAAAGAACATTTTTATCCTTGTAATTTTAAGAGGATCAGGAAGGAGTTTTCCAGAAATGTTAGTTTCTTTTTTAAAAAATGATAATTAATTTTTAAAAATATTTATAAAAATGATATATTATAATTATTTCAATTTTTTTTATAGATTTATGATAAAAATTGTTATTATTGAAAAAATTAATATTTTTATAAAATTTTTAAAAATCATTAAATATTATTGTAAAATATAAATTAAAATCTGCATTTCCACATTTTCAATTTTAATTGTTTTCAACTTAACTTGAGCAAATTGATAGAATATTTTATTAATAATTCTGTAATAAATCTTATTTCTCCTTTAAAATTTTAATAAAATGAAATACACTTGAGTGATTTTAATGGAATAAAAATAAGCTCACTATTAATTAAATTGTAAATTTTTATTAGAATTTTAAAAATACAAAAATGAAACCGTAAATCTGAACTAATCTTTAATAGTAATCATCCCTCTGATTTTAGATTGCAATGCCAACCAAGAAACTACAGCTTAGCTTTCCACTCTCAAGATCTGATGATTGATCCATTTTGACATTTTTGCAGAGGCCATGGCAGCCATCCACAAGTTCATAAGTCGGTAAGGTTCGTCTTAGGACCTGACTAAAAGATATAATCGATAGACAACAGGTGTGAAAAAATAATGCAAATGATCGATACCCGAATATTATTTACTGTTGAAACAATACGAGCATATGAAATCGTTAATGGAAAGACCAACATGGCTCGAAGTTTCGAAAAGTCGATCGAGTGGAACTGAAGAAAAGAAACAAACAAAAAAAGAAGAAAGAATTATTATATACACCATCCACACACAATGTCCACGGAAATTGAAAACAATATCCGCTGATGAAACAGTGACCAAATATTTGCCACATAAACTGTCCATCACATGGAGGCTTACAAAGAAATGGAAACAAGAAATGACCAGAAAGAGAAGGGCTCCCTGCATGCTTGCTTTCTTTCTTTCCACTACCTTGATGTATAAGAAAATAATTCAATGCAGAAGTCAAGCAAAAGGTGACCACTAAGTAGATATGGCAAGGGAGGCAGTGGATTGCATTTGGGCTTTTTCGGGCGTGGTACACCACCAGATCCAGGGACTGCATAACAGGAGTATGAGACACGGCCTCTCTTTGGAACACAGATTAATGGAGAAAAGAATTCAGACACCTGTACAATCCCACCATGGACGACCTTCCAAGTTCAACAAATTGAGCCAATAGCCAAAAGTCTACAAGTATAAAATCCCACAGAGAACATCAAAATAACAGATCTTTTCTAGGAGAAAGAAAAAAAAATACTGCCTTTTACTATGATTGAAGCAAGCAAATCTTGTTTTTGTAAATTTACCAAGATGACGGATTCTTGCCTTCGGTTTCTTATGAGATTTTGCTGTCTAAGATCCTGATTATCATAACGCTTCAAAAACTCTGCACTGGAGGCTCACATTTAGTTAACATGTAACACCTTAGTCACAGATTCTCAACTATTTTTCCCTGTCAACAATTTCGCAATCTTGGTATTTGCATGCATTTCTATAGTACTGATCTGATTAGGAACTATTCACTGCATAAGATATCCAGAGAAGATGCTTGGCACAAAAGCACATTATAATGAGATAAATATGATGATAATAAAAAATTTATAAGATAAAAAGAGGTGATCAGAAATGTTCGGAACAACCCACCTTGAAACATTTTCCAAGCTAGATGAAGAATAAAGTTCCAGGCCTAGATTGTCCAAGAACTTTAGAGCTTTGATCAAAGCCATGAGAAGCAACCTGGCAAGCATTAGTCAATCACTAAATCAATGAAAGTATCTGGACACCACAATCAAGACATATCAACCACATTCCAGAGTACATGATTTCCCAGACATAGAAATGAAAGATCCTCAATCCTGCATTGGACCCTTCTCTTTACTGGAATATACCAATGGACAGGTGTACCATGAAAAGATTCCATAGGTAACGCCAATGTCATTCAATTAGGTTGCTCCATATGTAATCTGCTTTCCAGCAGGTGCATGTCTAGTATAACAGTCCTTGAACAACGTTAGGAGAATTAAATTACAGAACCTCTCTTACCATGCATGTTAAGGCAGCATATCGCTCCTCATTCAGGTAAAGCGGCTTTCCTCTATGCATTTTAATATCCTGCAAACTCATAGTAAATGAAGTATTAAAGCTTGAACATTACTACCAAATGAGAAACCTTGAAAAAAATTGCAGGTGTATTGAACATCAGCATAGAAGGGGCATTTTGCAATCAAAACTTTCGTAAACAAAGTAAAATGATGTTACAAAGTGTAAAAAGACCCTACATAGTGCTGGTACCCATTTTGCACAGGATCAACTAACTCGTGCTAAGTATCAACCTACCATGCTTATATTCTACTTAAATTCCCCACACGGAAACATGTGGGGTTCTCCAGAACAAAAAAACCACTTTAAGAGAGTAAAGAGCACCGGAGTCACCTAATTATATCTTAAATTGGAAGAAAAACCTATATACCTCTTCACCAAATGCATCCAAGTAGGGAGATGGCCAGGCAGCCTGACGAGCATATCTTTGTAGCAGAATCGTAGTTCTCTGTAGTGACAGACTATAATCAACTCTAAAATAATTACAGCAAAAATAAGACGAGCATGACAATAAAGACCGTAAAATATGCAAGTTAAACAAAGCCTCCCAAGCATAGAGCTGTACCTTGATCAATAGAAAAACACCAATTCCAGCACCACATGCCATAGCATGAGTTTGGCATAAATTTTTCCTATGAAAGAAAGAAAGAAGTTATTCTCAAATTCAAAGGCACAGAATGCTGGTTACAGAGAAAAAAGAATAGAAATAAATCCAGGAACACCCAAATTTGATGTTAAATCTTATTATGTGCATAACATTAACAAACCAAATGATGATAAGACAGACAAACCTGCAACATGGCGTTGACGATGGAGAGCATAATCTACCACATAAAAGACAGAGGGCAGGCTCTTCCAAAATATTCTTGCAGTCAGTACAACGCTGTTTTATATACCTGAGTAAAACCCCATTCATCAAATCAGCAGTGGTATAAAGACCTGAACTGATTCGGAAAGATGTTTAATACAAACCTTTCTAGTAGATCCTGGTAGACATGAGGAAGCTGCATCAATCTGAATGGTACAGCAGGTGTAGAAAGCACAACATGCTGAAATCTAGAAACTTCATATTCCTTGAGGAAGTGATGTAACCATTTCATAACTATAGATCGTACAGCTTGATCCTTGAGAACAACATTAAGTGGTGGAATCCGGAAAAACTTCTCTAGCTTCTGAATTTCATTAAGCTCAACTTTATCAGTATCCATGCAGTCCATAGATTCATCAATGGCAGGAGATGAACCATCCATAGCATGATCCCTATGGCAGAATGGTTCTGAGATTGAAGTGCTTAATAGTTTCCACAGCAATGAACACCTTCTCAAATAAGGGAAGCTCAATCTCTGAATGACATCAGTAACATCAGAATTAGGATCAACGTGATTTGAAACAAAAAATTGCTGGACCCATCCAAATTCTTCCAACACTCTGGAAATGTCAGTAATTAGGCAATCTTGAAAGCCTGGTTTCCTGTTATTTTGTAAATGTGGCCTATAATGAGCAAGTATAGCCTGCATTTCAGTGCATTCAAAATTAGAATACAAGACTGTTATTATCACCTATCAGATAACTTAAGCATTGATCTGATAAAATTCTCATACCTGAGATATGGAGACAACATAGAAGATATGCACGAGAGATAACAAAGATTCCTTCCATGACAAAAAGGGGTGTGGAAGACAAAAGATAACCCACATCAATGATGAAAAAGAATCATGAATGAGAATGGGATCAGTTGTTTGATTCCAGAATTGCATATCAGGATATGGTACATCTTTCTCCACCTGTTTCAAGATGGATGACAGATCACCTGTAAAGAGAAAGATTAATGCCCCCAGTAAAATATGATTCAAAATAAAATTAGAAACAAGAAGAGAGGCAACTCTCTCAATCTATTAGGAGGTGGTCAAGAAAGCCTCAAAAGGAATAACCTCAAAGAATGGAGGGATGGAAAGTACGACCACTCAATTTACTTATTTAAACATGTTAAAGAGTAACAATAAGTGGCAAGATACAATCATCCAATCTACCAGTTTTACTCATTTCATAACTAACGAAACGCAGGTCTAATAAGACCCAACAATTCAAATTGAAATAACTTTTTCTTAAAAGGTTCGAGGCCTTACATAGCATTACTTAAGTGCCCGATACTTGGCCAGTCCAAGCTAGGATAAAGAGAGGTTTGAAAATAAAGACATACAATATAAAACTGTGTCCTCCAAACCAAGTGAAGACTGAAAAATGAAATCCATATACCAATGGTAATTAACTTGAGACTAAGGTTTAGTAGAGTTGAAACACTAGGCCCTACATATTTATTATTTATCACACCTTGTTTAAAATTTCATAAGCAGCAAGTACATTGAATGCGTAAAATTCATAAACTAACCTGGACTTCCAGAAGTGCTAGCATGTTCCATGGAAACTCCAAAACAAATAGACCTTGCAAACAGTTGAATGCCCCTTAACCTTTGAAGCACATGAAGAGAAATTTTACTTCTCAGATTATGCACAATCTTTAGCAACAATGATAGAATAAATCCACTGGAAGATTGAAGTTCCATGTGCAATGCATTAAGACTATAGGATGGAGTCATATGATTTTTGTGACTACGCGAGGCAATCTCAATAGATGCAAGGGAATATTTAAGCGTGTCCCACATTATCATGACTTGGTTTGGCCAAGTGGAACTTGAGAACTTATCTTGTCTACTTGGAAAGTACATTTTAAAGAGAAGCTGAGATATAGAATCAAGATTTTGCTTTATTCTTTCCCTTCTCTGTAGGGGAAATGTTGTCCAAATGTCTCCTTTTTCAACAACTTGTAAACAAGATTTCAAGAGAGACAAGGCTTGCGGCAGCCAAAGGGAATCGTTAATTTCACTTGAAGTGGCTAAATGCCCTACAGCATCTCTTGAGCTCAAAGTTGAGATCAGGGGCTCCTTCCAAAGTCTTTGGAAATCACCAGGCAATGACGGCAAAACTGAATTGGTCACCCGACGACATACAGGGCAGAGAAATTCACCCTGAAGAAGAAAATTAATTTTTAGTGAAAAAGAAGTCACTATAGCAATCCAAAAGAAATGACGATACTAGTACCTGATCCATGTTAACAGCATGCACTCCTTCAATAGCAAGTCTTCCAAAATTCCTATTCAACAGCGAAAAAAGTCAATATACTATCATCTGGTTCATTGATCAAATTTAGCATAATTCAATAAATACGGGTAGGAAAATAAAACAAATTTTATCTTAAACTTTGAAAATGGACGCTTAAAGTGGAACACTAAAAATAGGTGAAATATAAACTGGAAAAGGAACAAAGTATATCAGTGATATTCTTGCCAATTGTGCTCACCTTTCCCTCAATGAAGATAAATATCGATCAAGGCATCCCTGATGTGCTGCATGTCCACAGGAAGATAGGTACACCCCATCACAATCAGCTGGGCCAAATTTTTCACATGTCAAAACCTGTAAAGAAGAATCTACTCTTGCAACATCATTGAGGGAATTTGCCGAAGATGACGGGTGTTCTGTTATCTGTCTTGAAAAGGTAGCAATATATTTACCAAGCAACACAGAACTAGGATCCCTGTTGCTTTTTATCCCACTTTCATCTGCTGGAACTTCCACATTATCAAGTCCACAACTAGAAACTAAACTATCATCACTCATTTCTCTCCTAATGGAAATATATAAATCTTGCTCCAATGTCTCAAACGAGCAAGCAGTTTCAGCCTTCCTCTCCTTCAATGGGCTAGGTACTTGTATGTTCCTCAATGATGGAAATTGAGCTCTGAGAAATTCAAGAAAGTTGATTACTTCTCCGGGCTCGGCAGACTCGGCAAACTCATTGACAGCATTCTGAACCAACATGGATAACTGATTGGAAGAATCCACTTCCAAACCACTTGAAGACAAACATCCTCCAGTCTTTTTTACCACATTTTTTGTTTCTAGAGAGACTTTTTCCTTGTCTGATCGCTGAGCTTGATTCCAAGATGGGGCACCTCTGTCAGTTAAGCTCAACAGCTTTGATTTCTTGATCCAAGACAAACAAGAAATATCTACTTTCAGCGAAAAGTCACCAAAAAAATGAAGAAGAAAAGAGCCAAAGTCAATGAAACCAAATCACAAAGACCCTGAACACTTGCTTACCTGAAGGAGAGTAAAAAAAGATAATTGTTTTTTGGAATTAGGATCATGACAAAGAGAACAAACATCCTGTGTAGAATTTTTTAAATCCTGCTCATCATCAGTATTGCTTTCCTCTAATGCCAATTTTGAATCATCATTGCCAGGGGAGTTGATGCTTGACAAAAATTTGGACTGATCAGCTTTCATTTTCTCCTGTATCAAGGACCAAATAAGCTTGATTAGCTACATGTTAAAGATTATATTCTCCATATTCAACATTTCTCCTGAATTTTCCAAAGAAAAAAGGAGTTAGTTTCCCTAATCACTAATATCAAGAAGGAATTCAAATAAATAGAAAATACAAGAAAATGAAAGAAAAGAAATACATATACTTCTTATGCTGGAATACAAGCTTATCATGTCCATTACGTAGAGAAAACGTTGAACAAATGAATCTTTAGAAGGATCATTATGCTAAAAAACACCATAAAATCTCACCAGTATAGCCGCCTGTCTCTCAGCTTTTGCCTTGCGCTTCTCACCATCAGATCCAGATCCATCAGGTGCAAACTCTTGCAATTTGACCATGCATCCAGAATCTAACTCTGCAAATTTTTGTAATAAGCTTTCAATCAAAGAGGAAATGTTACAACCATCTGATTCTGAAAATTTGCTCCAGTTCTCTCTCTTGTGCATTCTCATCACTGAGACAAGAAGTGAAAGCAAGCTATGGCTATCAGCACCATGACTTAATCCCTCATGAATTTCTTCGATGGCAAAGGCAAGAATGGGAACTGAATTACCGTAGAGAACAGAAAGGTCCCTATGTTCTCTCTGCTTCAAACAGATGTCCAAACCCAACCAGAGCAGGTGCAATGCCATTATAAGAATACCATCTGGAGCACGTTCTTCAGTAATTTTATCAGAGAAAACAGCATAAAATAACACAGCACGGATGATTTTTAGGACCACTTTACATGTGGCTATTCTAGCTACACCCCTGAGAGGAGGATATATATCCAACCACTTCGGAAGCTGAGCATTCAATGCAGAGACACCACAGTAACGCATGTATCTCTCTTCTGCAACTTGCAAATCTCTCGAGTTCCAACGAGGGTGGTATAGATCCAGTTCTTCCCAGTACATCCAACGTAAAGAATACATTCCCTAGGATGCAGAGATATATAAGGACAAATGATTAAAACAACATCAATTCACCCACCATGAGAAACATTATAGGCCAAAATGAAAACCTGGTTGAGGCCAGATGGATGAGAATAACCAGCAACTGTATCCAGAGTTTCCTGAAGGCAGTCATACTTGGAGAGATCACAAGGCAAAGATCTGACCAACTGACTACGAGTAGCATCTCCAATAGATAACTTATGAATCAACTCTCTTTTCAAATTTTCCCACGGTTTTAGCCCTGAAAATCGCCTTTCTTGGACAATTTGTATAATTAGGGTAAGCATTTCCTGTACCAAAACTGGTTCATACCTGAAGAGCGATCCACATGCCATAGGTTCAAATTATATAATAAATAGCAAATTGTCTACAATTACACAGAGGAAACTTCTAAAAAATCCATAAAAGTGATGCAAGTATATTAATGATAGCCATCAGAAGTATGAAAGGAGGCAATTACTCGGTGCTATAAAGTAACTGGAAAGAGAGATGATACTTCTAAAAATTTATTGTTACATCAGTAACTACAAGTCAAAGGGAAAAAATTATAAAAAATCCAAATAATGATCAAAAATGGCATTTAACAGATAAAGGTTTGGTGCACAAATTGAACAAAGAAGAAAGAAATCAGAACACTAAACATCAAACCAAGCAATAAGAGTCCAATAAAATAAAGAATAAACAGATAAAATATGCATGACATTTTCACAAGCAGGACCTGGATCAAAAACATAGCAACTATGAGAATTTAGCTTAAAGGCAGAAATTATATACTCATTGGATCTCTCAGGACTCAGAGAGAGGTAGTCTGATAGCCCAAAGCGTTCAACAATTCTGTTGACATAAAGATCAGCTGGAGCCAAGGCAGCACAACATTGCAGAAGAAAAAGATCCAGTTCTAAACCCTGTTCAAACCTAAAAAGACAAATTCACCAGAAACCTTAAGCACAAATATATTGATCTTATCTATTTAAGACTTGACCTCCCCAAACAACAAATGGGAAAATAAAACAAGGAAAATTCTTCCTCAACTGCAGATCAAGTGTAGCATAAACTCACCATTGTACTGAACGATACCACTCAAAAGATAAAAGGGCAGCATCGCCATTCTTCTTCCACATTCCAGCATGAATTTCAGCACAAAACACTCTATTACGCAAAGGATGCTCCATTACAAATGCAGAAAACCCGCAAGGGTGACAACCACCAAGGACACGTCCAAAGAAATCATCATATGGCAAAGATAATGAAGTAAATGTCTCAGCATAAGTTTCACCAGACCCCTCAGATTCACCATAACACCTTCTTAATGCTTTTTGTAAAAGCAAGGAAAGTAACCGGTGCATAGGAATGTGGACAGATACATCCTGTGAACTAACATCATAGATTATATTTGGCCAATCAGACGAACTCAAGATACAGTACACTTCCGATTCTCCATAGCTGTTTCCTTCCGTCAAACAAAGACTAGATTTAGAGGAATCCATCTCACCAGAAAACACTGTTTTGTGTTCCTGCCCATTGCTTTTAGTATTCTCCGTACCTGTACTCATCCATAGACCACTGACTGCAGGTGGAAAGAACTTCCTACTTTGATCTTCACTAGAAATGGAAAATCCACCAAATATAGATTTGCCTTTTCTAAATCCTAGAAAAGTTTTCTTCCATGCTGAAATGTTGCTATTAGAAGAGCTGGTACTCACAGATGATAGAACCCCAGATGTATCAGCTCCTAGCCAATTGTCAATGGCTCTCAAGCACTCATATATTAACCATGTAACAGAAGATACTAAGGGATAATAATCTGATGTAACATCAGCAACCTGCAATGAAGAAACAAATGAACTATTCCTCCCTGAAACACCACATGCTGAGCTTTCCTGAGATAGACGTCCTACTTTTGCATATCTCATGCTATCTTCCTCTGTCATATCTTGTTTGTTTATGCCAGAAACCATATCATCAATCTCCTCACTGGCAGAAAATGCTGCATCCACCAAAATAGAATGAAAGTTGGCAACAGAATGATCTAAAACAAAAGGCAAATTTGTATTTTCATTTTCCTCCTCAATGTGGTGGCCAATTTCTCTCTTGAGGGGGCTCATTCCTTGCAAATAAGACAGAAGTCTCATCCAAGTCTTCAAGATATCTCTCTGTTCATGTGCTACATAATTGGACACCACTGCATGGCTCATAACAAATCGAACATCTTCAACAACTCGAATGGTGGTCTCATACAAATTACCCCACTTGGTAACCTGCAAAGATTAGAAACTATTTATACATTGGTGTAAATTTCTATAAAAAAAATCTTTGCATAATAGGTGTAATTAAACAAAACAAAAAGGTAAAGACCAAAACCATCCAATTCCACACTGACAAGCATGAAAGGGCGCAAACAATAAAGAAGAAAAAACTTAATTTTATCTCCACAAAGGGAAGCTGATATTGTTTAATATATGGAGATGAGGAAACAAAACCAGACACTTAAAAGAACGCAAGAATGAAATAAAAGCATTACATGGCCAACAAATAATCCACCAAAATAGATATCAACTACATGTGTGTGTGTGCGTGCACAACTACTTTGTTAGACTTTCCATAGCAAAAAAATAATGCATGAAAAAGCACCAGTGTCTAAGAACACAAAATCTGTTAGTTTAGATGACTCTATTAATGTGACAAACAGCAATCCACAAATAAGCGCACATAAAAGGAACTACCAATTTCCTCATCAATGAAACAGAAATATATATTACCTGTAAGCGACCGTCTTCTCCGGCACAATGGGTGAATATATCTTCCAAGCATCCTAAAAGTATGCCTAGTAGGTCCATCTCCTTCACAAGTCGCAGGGTTAAAGTGGTAACAGTAAAGATCTGCACAGAGAACGTAGATAGAAGTGGAGACTTCTTTAGAGAACGGTCTCTACTCCCTTTAAATGCTTCACGTACCACTAACGGGTAATAGCTTAAAAATGCTTTACCAAACTCATATTTGAAGATTGGTTCTCCCAATAACTTCAAAAGCATCTCATAAAGTTTCTTTGCAACAATTACACTCAAGAACCTCTCTGCTCTTACCAGAATCTCCAATAAACCAACCAAGGAGATTACCTTCTTAGAAACAAAACTAAGCAAACTCTCACTGTTCTTGCAGAACTCAACCAACATCTCAACCACCACAAAAGTTAGCTCATCCGCAACATTCTTGTATGGTACAAGGAGATCAGTTACTCCAGGATTTTCACGGCCGATGGTTTCTGCAGATACAAGTTTATTTTTCCAATACATGAATAAAGAATCAAGGACAGGACCTACAGAGTTAGCAAACTCCTCTGGAAGGGGCTGTATCTGTTCAGCACCTTTGTGTTTTGAACAAAAGCCATCCCGCTTCCATGCTGTTACATCGCCACAATCACAACATCCACCACCTGTGTAAATGATAGAATAATCATGGTCCTTGTGGTTCCCATTCTGAAAACAAGGAACGCAAATAGCACATGTAGGATCCTGTTCACATGTCCGACATCGATATGCTATATCATTATTCCCCCAAACAGCTCCGCAAACACCGCGGCTAGTACTCATCTCAGACAAGTTGTTCAAAGCAAGGGATGGTTCACCGAAAAACATTAGCCACTGTAACCAAACCATGCATTCGCTAAAATGGTGTTTCACTGCAGAGTTCTGCACCTCTTCTGAGCCTGACTTGCTTTCGTGAAGAATCTCGGCAACTTCCTCATCAGAAGGTAAAATAGCAGAAACTAACTCGGCAGTCCGTGATGGATTATCCATGACAAAAGCAACAACACCACAATACCGCCTTTGAAGACACTCCTCAGGAACACCAAGCTCAACTAACCTCTAGAGGTCAAAAAACGAAAAAAAAATTAAGATGCCTTCCAATAGCAAAATCTAGTTTAGCTTTGGTTTTAAAAAATTAGGTTCAAAAAACAACAAACCCCAGTTCGTTCCTTAAAACTCAGTTCAGAAAGTCAGGAAAAAGCATGCAAAAACTAAATTCCATTAATTCAAATTCATTCAGCATATGAAAAGCAAGGCATTTTTGAAAGATATGAAATCATGCACGGTAGAAAAAATTAACACAGCTTCTGTTTCAAATAAGGTCATACTGATCAAAACACAAACGATGAAACTTCACGCTGAACTCTCAAAAAAAAAATCGAAACAGAATAACAGCCAAAAAAATGTTACAAATAAAAAATCATTTAGCAAAAGAAAGAAGAAAGAAGGTACCCGCATGACAGGCTCAGAAGGCTGGACAGGATTATGAGCAAAAGTTCCAGGAGGTGAATCGACATCTATATCATCCATTATAAGATTCCAATACAAAAACCCTAATTTCCGAGCAAATTCTAGTCCTGAAATAACACAGATTCAGGCATTTGAGTACGTTTCCAGCAGTTTTAGGCTTGAGATTTGAATGCTTTGTGACGGTGCGATGTCATCTCACAGTTAATATGAACGATATATATACACACGTATATATATATATATATACATATATATATATATCTGCAACTGCAAGCAAGAATTTGTGAGTAAGAATGGAGAGATGAAATTAAAAAATATTGACTGCTTGCTTTTAGTATGGATTTTGTTTGTCTTTTTGCTTTCTTTGGGATTTTCTTTCTATTTCTCAGCTGCTGAGAATGTGATTCTTCCTGTTTTTATTACACTATTTCTTAACCTATCTTAATTTTATTTTAAATAATTTTCTAAAATATCCGGTTCACAGCTATAATTTAATATTTTAATTTACTCGAAATAGCAGTAATTTAAATATAATTTTATCTAGTAAGATATTTTACTATAAATTTAAAATTATTATATAAAATGATGATTTAGATTCACAATTTGAATTTAAATCCTATTGTATTATTTGATAATTTAAGTTCAAATTGTACTATTTTGTATAATAGAGTGGTAATGCGAGTTTAAATCGTATTGTATTGTATAATAAATAAGGTCATTTTTAGTTATATAATATAATCACTCATGTAATGTAATAAATATGTAATATAGTATAATAATTTTTTATTACTTTTTATTATATTATATTATATTATAGTGTTTAATAAATAATATAATGTATTATAATTATTAATATAATTTATAAGTTTGAATGCATATGATATATATTTGAATGCCTTATAATAAAAAATATATTTTATTTTATTTGTATTTATTAATTCATAATATAATGTATTAATCATTACTTAATATGTAATGATATTGATATTGCATAATCAAAAAAATTAAATATATAATAAAATTAGATAAATGTAATCTTAACGTGGATAATTTAAATTATAAATATAAAATAATTAATTTAAAAATAAATGAATTATTATGATATAAATATATAATACAGTCAAATTAATACAATCAAATTAACAGTCAGTTATAAACATTTAAGCATATTATAAATGAATATTACTGTAATTTTCAATTATATTATAGACATAGAGTTAATCAATTAATACAAATATTATATGATATATTTTGACTTACCAATATAAAGACAATTAAATGTTATATCCTTTAAATGATGAATATAGACTCAATTAAAAAACTTAGTTATTTATATATGAAATTTAAGATTCAAAATTAATTATAATTTTGAATAAAAAATTTTACATTTAACTTATTTTTATATAAATTAAATTGTTATATCAATTACATTATATTACATTTATAATTATATTAAAATATTATATATTATTAAATATAATTTAAAAGATTAGTTTATTATATATAATTATCAATTTATGAATAATATAATAAAAATATTAATTTTTAGTAAAAATATATATTGATTTTATGAAATAAATAGTAAGTATTACATAAAAAATAATGCCTAATTTTTAATACACCACGATTTTATTTTAATAACATTTTAAAAAATAAAAAAAGTAAAAAAATATAGAGGGAAAGAGTAAATTATCGAAGACGGTATAAATATCTTCTTTGGAAAGAATAGCAAAGAGAACGGCAAGCGAGCAGCACAGCACAGCAGCTTTATCTCCACAAACACCAAGCTGAAATTTCACTCTAATAGATAAATTATGAGATCGTGCTGGCGGCTCAATCTTCTCGTCTGAATTCAAGCTCCTATGTGCACGATGGCGGTTCGAGCCGTTAACACTTGCTCCACCATCTTTCGCTCTACTTCCACTTGTAGCTCGACTCCTTGCTCCCTTATTCGGAGCCGTTTTTGCCATTTCAAGAACTTGCAGTTTTTCCAGCATTCAAATATTGTGCATCGAGGGAGCAGGAGGACTGTGTATCGGTGTCTGTTACCGTTTCAGTCTCATGGCGACAGTCGGAAATTTTCTGTTCAGAGTCTTGTTGATAGCGTCATGGAAGAGCTCGCTGCTCTCCGTAGACGCAAGAGAGTTTGCTCCGCTATTAAGTTCGTTTTATTTCATATGTTATTTGCAGTCAATTTCAATATCGAAAATGTGCTGTGGTTATCTTTAATTACTCTGCCTTTTGTATTTGGTTCTGGATTTCTACGTAGATGCACTGATTGAATGAATGAGTTATTGGTGTAATCATAGTGCTGGTGGAGTTTAAAAAAGAGTAGGAATTAGATTTAACTGAATTTAGTTTGGTTACTTCTGATAGTTGTAAAAATGATATAGTTGCTAGAATTCAATTTTCCCAGCTTACAGCGAAGAATTTTGGATGCGTTTTTAATTATCTTTTAACAGGAATAAATCAGTCCACAAGTGAAGTGACATGAACAAGAATGCCAAAAGGCATTTTTTCGAATAGAATTTGGAAATAACAACTTAGAAATGTTTTGCTTGATTGAAAATAATCTTTGAGATGACAAGGAGAATTTCTTTTGAAAAGATAAAATTAGGATTAGGATTGGATGAATTTCCGGACTGCGTAAGATAAACATGATTCCATGAATGATCAAAGATCTTGTGTTGATTATTTTGTGATTTATTGATGCAATAAATAAGTGCAAACAATAATTAAGCAATTATGCAGATTAACCAAAGATGGAGAGCTTCTGGATGATAAGCTGGTAAACCAGCCACTCGAGAAAGGATTGTTGCTGGAATTCAAGAAGGATTCAGAGAGGATACTGCTGGCAGTAGCACAGAGACCTGATGGAAAGAAGAATTGGATGGTGTATGATCAGGTTCTTGTTGAAAACAAATAATGCCGGCATTTGAAATAGGTTGCTAGGTGTTGGAAGTTAGTGTTTTTTTAATCTTCTCCTTGAAGAGGAATCAAGTATTCATTAGCTTGAGTGTTTTCGTTTTCCTGATTTTTTCTGCAGAATGGTGTAACCTCCTCAATTAAACCACAACAAGTTACGTATATTGTTCCTGGTGTTGAAAATTTTGATCGCACAGAAATCTCAAGTTTCATTCAGAAGGCTCAAGATAACTTTGTTAGTGCTTACAAAACTAGAATTTTTCTTTTTATTGAAAAAAAGAGAGGTTTTTTATATTTCAAGCCATGTATGTTTTTCTCGTGTTGACAAATCTCCAAATATTAATACATGCAGGACCCATCACTGCTTGAGTTTGCTTGGATCGAACTTCTTGAAAAGAATAAGTCTGTGACACCAGAGGAATTAGCAGAGGTATTATATTTATGAGCCGTTTCAGTTGTACTTCTGCTTCTTTATTGATTTTATTTGTACTGTACAGATGATTTTTGGCAGTACAGAGCCTCTTGAGAGCTATTGTGCACATCTTTTACTATCAAAAGATGAGATATATTTTACGGTCTTAGAAACAAAAGGTCCCCGTACCATTTATGGACCACGACCTACTTCGCAGGTATGATGTACATCTTTTTTCATATTTTATTTATATTTGTTTGTTGACAAGCCAGTAAGCTAATTTGTCTTACCATCAAGTTTCTTTTGTGTTTTTTTTTTTTGATATGTGGTGCTATGCTATGAGAAATAGCATGGTGCCAAAACTGATCATTTAGCTGTGACAGGATCAGTTTGTAATTGTAGCCCAATCTAAATACTTCCTCAAGGACTCAACCACCTTTAACTGTTTTTAGAATAAAATATTAATGTAAAATTTGTAACTATTACTTACAGTATTGTGTATGTTATAACACTTGAGCTGACACCAGTTTAGTGTCTTGATGTCTTGAAAATCTGGAAGCTTGGCACTGCAAAATTTTAGAGCAAAGAAAGATATGATGGCAGAAGTACTTATTGTAGTGTGTGTGCACAAGTTGTGAGGTAGAATCGGATTGCGGTGGGGTATAACTCCACTTTGGATGATAAATGCACAAGTGGTAAAGAGAAGAGTAAATTGCCTTCTTGGAAGGCCACTGTCACGTTAAGAAGATGGAAGAGTCTGAATTCCAATGCTAAAATGCAGAGGAATGGGTAAGAGAGAAGGAACAAGAAAGAAGAGAATATTCAGGAAGAAGAAAACGTTTTCTGTATATATGCTTTTCTGTCATTCTTCTTACAATATATATAAATGTTACTGTCAAAGCCAACAATCAGTATTCCTAAAAATTACCAATATACCCCCTAATAGTCCAAATGATACTA